>JAHWFP010252439.1:74397-93650 GCA_023313725.1 Lithobius niger | reverse complement strand
CCCCCCTGGGCGCGCCCACCCCCCCCCCCCCCCCCCCGGAGAGTTGGTGGGTGGGCGGGGGCGCAGGGGGGGGGAAACACAACAGAAAAGAATCCGTAGTACTATCATCCTAAAATGAAAGGAAGAAAAATTGAAGGTAACCCGTTGAGCAAAATGGGCGCTTAGACTTGACAGTAATAACGTCCCAACAGAAGATGTTTCATTGTTGTGTTTAGCACGTAAAAACTGGCAGTTTTCAAGGAGGGGGCGGGGGTACTAAGTCAACATTTTGCACGTTTGTTAAATGGAGATAAATTGCCGTGCGCTGGCGCAGCAGTGCGGGAGGTTACCTGCCAGAGGCATCATTTTTTTTTGTTCAACTTGTCTCTCGAAAGGAGAAAAATGGTGAAACCTTTTACTCAGTTTTTTTTTTCCCCAAAACGACTAAACTTTCACATTTCAAAACAACAGTGCCATGTTGTTTGTTAATGCAGAAAAGCTATTGCTATTGGAAACGGGCACGGTTTACCGATCTTGATGCGAAGAAAGTAAGCCAAATGTCTGGTTTGAAGCTGAGTAGCACGCATGTACTGAAGGGAGGGTGTTCAGGCCTCGGCCCCTGCACCGGCCTTGTTTGAAGTTTAAGGTAAGGTTTAACTGTACCAAAGTCAAAACAGGAGAGGAACACGAATAAACGTTTCTATAAGGTTATAGTAGATAATGCATTGTTGATGTAGTGTTTAGTCCACGTGAAACCGTTTATTTACGGTAGGCAACAATAAGGTCTCTTCTATAAAATCTGTCCCGAAGTATAGTAAGTTTAAGCCTTTTGAGACGTTCACTATTATGTCAGGTGGCGAATAAAACGGCACTATACTCCGTGGATTTCCGTTGAGAGTTCTCGAGTTTAACGAAATAGTAGGGGAAACAAGGTCTGCCAATTTGGGAACAATAATACAAAGCAGGGTAAATGAAAGTCTCATAGTGAAGAGGAAGGTATCAAATAAACTGAACTTCATGAGGACAAGTGCCACACGAAAGGCTTTGCGAATGGTGTAGTCACTGTGTTAATCAAATTTGAATTTATTGTCTACGACGATTGGTTTGCTCTTTCGGCTATTCACACGTTCATAAGTAACTAGTATTTGTGCCCGGCTTCACCCGGGGTTTTGTTTCACCCGTGGTTGTTTCCCAGTTTTCGGTTGGGGTGACCTGAATATTGACTGCGACAGGCAATTTTTCCTACTGTAATGCTCTCCTTTTCCTCCCGTACGCTTCCCCTTCTTATCATCATTTCCCTGCCCTCTTCCTCAGGGTCCTCTTCCTCCTGCCCCTCCTCCTTTTGCCAGATTTTGTAAAAACCTAATCGGTCTTTATCCCAAACAACCTCAAGAAACGTTTCTTCAGTTAATGCTTAATGGTAACAGACGCACTGTCTCCCCACCTAATCTCTGTAGTTATTAAATCATTAGAATGCTAATAGCAGGGTTAACAGTCGCATTGTGCCAAAACGGGCGCTTCAAGTTGAGGGACCCCCCCCCCCCCAACACTCCCAGTTTATCGCTTTGGGTTCAGCGCTCCGTACCGTGTGAAAAATAACTGTTCTTCGAATTGAATTGAGTTTATTGAGGTAATAATACCTTTAAGCAATACACTCCACCTTAACTAAACTAAAGCTACTTACAGACTAACCAGCCAATGCCATTGTACATCAGAGTGCTTCGATAACTGTCATTTAAAACTTGCCGCTGAGATGACCGCGCAGAGCCAATTGTTAGTCGAGGCAACAATGTGCCAATTTCAACTTCTTTTCAAGGTAACACTGTACTAGTTTCAACTTCTGGGTAAAGAATTGACATGCTCGCCCGTTTCTATTGTAGGGGTTCTTGCATTGCAGGGGTTTTTCGTTTTTGCTGCGGGACTTTAGCCATGTTAAAGCCGAAATTTCGATGCTTGATTTCTCCGCCGTCTTTCAACATATTCCTATGAAATTTCGTATATAAGCTTTGTGGGACTTGTCCAACACGTGCACCAACTTTTATTAATTACCAATTTGTCAGATAGGAGTTCTGGACTTCAGCTGGAATCGTGAGTTTCATTTTTGTCTTATACGATGCGGATGGGGAACTTCTTTGAACACGTTTATACAATGGTCTCTACAGATTAAACCATTTGTCGTACAAAGCTGGTTCTTACCTCATTTGAAAGATCTACTTCCGGAGATGTGCCCTTTATAGAAATAGAAATTTCAAATGGTCTTTCCATTCCGGAGTTACGGGGCCCTGAACGATCCGTTTTATTGTTATACATTGTTTTAAACATTGTTTGTATGCAACAATGCCAATCAGCAAACGCCAGACGGAAAGCGTAAGCAAATGCTAACAATGTTGGTGAGCCAACAATTTACCCGCGCGTGAAGAGGAAGCCTTATCCTTATTACGAATGGATTTATGTAATGATTTCGCGTCATTCTCTCGTGTTAAAGCTAAAATGTCCGTTGCCTATTTGGCTTGCCACCCTATATTACAAATACGAACAAAGGCGCTGATAGACAGCTGCAGACAAACCAACTTCCAAAAGAAAGACTTGCACTGAATGAGCGAGCCAAGCGAACGAAATTCAGTGCCTTTTGCAACGAATGCAGACAACCAGCTTGGTATGTCAAAGTATCACGAATTAAAAAACAAAAACGAGCTCGTTTGATGTTTAAGGTAAGGTTTAACTGATCCAAAGTCAAAACAGCAAAGTAACACAAATAAACTTACCTGTAAGGATTCACATACCGCAGTGTTCCTGTAATGTTTAGTCCTCGTGAAACCATACTGCTGTATTCAACCATTAGACACGTAAATAAAATCAAAACCGGTTCCCAACTTTCAAAGTTGTTGTAAGAATAATATAGTGTATAATATAGGCTACACACTCGCCTACTTTCGGGGCTAAATTTTTCGTCATCATTCTAGTCCAGTCGTCTCCTTTCCGTTCATCTTATTCATTCTTACACCAGTTTTTAAGATTTCATAATCAAGACTTCAGAACTGGTATTTCATTTTTATTTTCAACGATATTTCGAGGATTTCAAGGAGTCGCACGAACCCTGAATTAGTTAATCTGTAGGTCTGTACTAAGCACACTAAAAGTATGGTTTTTACGATTTTTCTGCGATGTCCTTTAGCCAAGTAGAATGAACCAATCAGACATATCGTGTTCTGAAGTAAAAACTGTAAAAACATGTGAATACAGCAGTAAGGTTTAACGTGGACTAAACAGTACAGGAACACTGCGGTATGTGAAACCTTACAGGAAAGGTTATTTGTGTTACTTTGCTGTTTTGACTTAGGATCAGTTAAACCTTATCTTAAACATCAAACGAGCTCGTTTTTGTTTTCTAATAATGTAAGAGTATCATTCGGGAGAGGCAGGGAGCCGTAAGATTGCGGAAGGGTAGTCCGAGAGAGAGTATAGGCCCAGCAAAGATTGGCAAACAACATCATTTATCTCTCGTTGGCATATTTTACATTTGCTTTACCCTGCGAGGAAAAGTTACGACTAAGTAGGCGTGCGTATGGTTTTGGTTGTGCATTCGGTCTACGTAATCACCATAACGTCATTTCGTAACGCCTCTAGCAAACATTTGCCGGGCCAATCGGTTGCCTAGCAACAAACGGAATCAACAATTTGGGCCCGATGTAACGAGATGGCATTGAGGTGGATCTCGTGTGACATGAACGTCTTTCTCCGATTTCGGAGACTAGTAAAGGTCTTAGGGGCTCCTTCTGCCTTCTTCCACGGGTACTTCCCCAGCGCTGGGGGTTCCACCTAATCCAGGTAATTTTTTTTTTACAAGATCTCAAAAATTACCCTTCAACGCAATGAACCAGCAATCAAGCAACAGGTAGAATTCACCAGCAATCAAGCAACTTCTTTTGAGTCTTCCACCGTGTGGATACCGTGAAAGAAAGAATAAATTAATTAAACGATGGGGGAGGGGGAGGGAGGGATTCAGGAGGAAGGGGAAAGCACCGACAACTTGCTTGAAGTAACGGATTTGATCGGTAGTTGGAAGGACATCTTGGCAAAGTCTTTGCTAAAATCTGCTGGTCAGGTAAAAGATTATTAGGTCTCTTCAGCAGCTATTGTATCCATTCAAGACCATTCTGGATCTTTCATTGTCCCTGATTGGGAATTTTCCAGTTTAAACCCTCAGTTTGCACCACCTTTTACGAGACTTTTTTTTTTCGGCTTCGAAAAGATCTTGTAAGGTTGAAAACTGAGCGGGTTTATTTAAAGGGACTAATGCTTCGTCTGATTTGAAGTTTAAAAAAATCAATTTAATAGAGATCTGACTTTTTTAAAATGAAAACGTACAAACAAAAGATGGAGTAAAGTGTAAAGTGTAAAGTGTAAAGTGTAAGTGTAAAGTGTCTACTGCATCATATCACAACGCCACAAATTGTTTTCGAAGTCCAAGGTTGTGGATTCTCATGGGAAAGGACGCGCTGTAAATCTGCAAGCTCTAAAGAAACAGAGCTGACGGAAGAATATTGCTCGGGGAAAAAAGGTGCACGGTATGTGTCAAGAAGGAGGGTTTTAACTGTTTTTGATTTAGAAGTCGAATACCTTTGCCTTAACTAAAAAATCAATAATTTGACAATAAATTCTGACTATACTCTGTTCCACATTATGTTTGCAGGAGACTGATTGTGTGACACCAGGTTTCCTTGCACTACGACTGCAAAAAAACACGTAAATATTCCACTCGTAGACTCTTACGGTGACTGTGTAAAGTGTTCAAGTGTGATATCCACACGTTTTGCACTCGTAGTGCAAGGAAACGCGGCGTCATACAGTCAGTTTGCTGCAAACATAATGTGGAACAGACTATAGTTCAGTATGTACTCGACTTATTGAATTGATGACAACAGCTGTAGGACCGGGAAGCTTGGGTATTTCAACAAATTGTTTGAGCCTTTCTTGATTAGGAATACAATGTTTTTCCCCTTAAATTCCCTTATTGGTTTTACGGTCAAATATATTTTTTTCAACCGTCAGTTGAGGGACAGATTATTATACTCGAGTGCAAGTGTGTACTTACGACTATTCTTTTCGGAACACGAACGTTTTTTCTCCCATTAAACTCGTCGGTGCTCTGTGTTGGCTAATAGGGAACTTACTGATATTTTTTTTTTGCCAACGTAAAGCACGAGCGGGAGCAAAAACTTGAGTGTACCAACTGTAAACCACAGGACGTAGGGATGGCAAGATAACTATAATTTTTCGCCCCGTAAATGTTTTTTAAATGATCTCTGTGTAACCAACACTACCTCAATAAAACAAATTTTGACCACTACACCACTTTGCCCGGGTGGTGGTGGATGAACCGCTTTAAATATTGGCATGCTCAACATAGTTGTATGAAACTATTTTTCGCTGGCTAATAAGGTTACTTCCTAGATGAAGTCCATTCTACGCACGGGTGGTGTTGGATGCATCGTTTTAAAAATTGGTGCGGTCAGGTCCATCTTTTGTGTGTCACTGTGGCGTCAAATTAAGTTTCTTTGAAAACCTTTTTTGTCTGGTTATGATTAGTGAGCACTTATGCTGTCAGTATTACAACGCTGAGTTTCATTCGCTTCGCTCACTCAGTCAGTGTATCCTGCGACTCCCACCCCAAACGCTAACAACGCTAAAGTAACCCCCTTTCCGATGAGCAATTATGTTATATTTAACGGATATGAGGTTAAAAATTTCAGCTATCAAAATGCTTCTGTGTGAATGACGAAGGAGAACTCCCATAAGGGTAAACGAAGGCTGTTCGTAAAATTTGCTACAACATTCAACATTACACAACAGTTTTCGAATTTGCTTTCTGCAATGTTACGACATTTGCTCATTTCGTTGCCTAGCTTGTTCTGTATTGTTGGCGATAGTTGCTTCTTGCTTTCTGAAACAATTCAACTCTGCTGACGAAGCTCGTATTTAGAAAAAAAAAAAAAGTAATTTCATCATGTTGGTCGCCCAATTTTGAGGCCCTTGATCAAAATTAATGACTTAGCGGCCTTGGGTTTTAAACTGTAAGATTGAAGCACAGACCCGGGTCTTTTCATTTGTTTAAACGAAATATAATTGTAATTGTAGCCTTAGGGCTTCGGGCAGATGACCAGGAGTGGTTAACGCTCGTTAAACCCTTTAAACCCTTTTTTTATTGTAATTGTTTAATTGTCACCCTACTTCGGATTGGTTAACTCTCGCTATAAACCCTTTGATGGGTTAAAGTTCCGTAAACAAACTAAGAAACAAACAACTTCGGAGTAAGGGCGCATTTATGTAGCGATTCGCCATCGCCTTCTCGCAGCTAGAAGCTAGAAATCATATGAAATTCCAACATGGCGGCGGTTTTAGCTCTGTCGGCTGGCTACGAAAACAGTTAATAATGTGATTTCCGAAGCGACTGGTTAAATCGTTTCGTCAGGAGGAATTTCTTATTTTATTGTCACGGATTAAAAGACTGCAAGGATATACTCAAATCATGTTAAATTTAGCTAACCCAGATGGCGTTGTTACCACGACAACGACTCATTTGCCATCACGATTAAATTCTAGCTGCGAGAATGCTAAGGCGATTCGTTGCATAAACGCGCCCTACGGATCTTAGTTAGGTATAGAGATGATAGAGCTCTTACGAAGAAATAGTAGCATTGATGGGTCTTGTTTTCCTAAACTGATGCGGCATAGTTGCAATGCTTTAGATATGTCGATAGTTAAATACGTCAGAAAGAGTAAGATAAGATAATCGACAAAAGTCTGTATCGCGATATTATCGATTTATCGATTAGCGTGCCACCCTTAGCAAGAGGGGCTGATTTAATCGGATTATCGCACGAGAACCATCCAATAAATAAATTAATTAATCATTTACATGGGTGTATTTGAACTGTTTCGATTATTCGTGTTCATATATATGCTGTTATACTTGTATTAATTTATTAGTTGTGCGATATGTCACTTTCGCTTTGTTTCACTTTAATTTTGCTAATACGCTTCAGTTTGTAGTTGTTCGCCGTTTGCGTCGCTATGGAAACTATCAGAGAATTTCACTTAAACTCTCTGATTCACGTAGTAATAAAACAACTAGCTGCTAGTAGGAAGCGATGTTGTCACACTGCCCCGTTTTTTTGTCGCATCGTTGTTTGTTTATATTGGGGCCCACAGGTGGATTCCCCATAGTTTTCTGTGAACAACTTGTCGTAACATTTCATTTGTTACTGATTGTTACCACTAGTCGAGATTACCCTCACGTTGCCAGCCGCTTGTCTATTTTCACTGGTACCGTGCAAAGAATGAACACGCTAGCCCTTTTTCATTGCTACCGTGCAAACTATGAACATATGCTTCCCTTTAGCTGATGCCGCGAAAAGAATGGGTGTTTTTTTTGGGTGCTTAAGCGAAATTACTGTGGAACACAAATACTAACAAATTTGACGTTATGTCATGCAGTCTGGCACATCAGAATTCTTTCACATTTACAAAAAGTAGGTTGGTGGAAAAGTCACGATGAAGATACGGTTTAAGCGGGATGACAAATTTAAACAGCAAGTCTCGGCGTTGTTCCGTTGTGCAGTACTTCAATTTTTTGTCTCATTTGACATGTCTTACCATATAAATATGATTTCGCCTCTAAGGACTACTAAATAAATAAATTATTATTTTTTGAATTGTGATATCAAAGACCTACTCTTCTAAACAAACAAAACATTACGAATTAGTTCGATGAAAAATAAATATACCTATAGATATAACCATATCTCGGGACAAGAAGGGGCAATTTAGCAATTTTGCAATTTTTTTGTTGATCGTTTCATTTTATTTCCCGTCAAAAAATCTGTGCGGCGGGCGAGGCCTGAGAACCAACGTTTATTTTTTTAATGGGCCTTACAGTTTTTATTTGAACCCCGTAGGTACGCTAATGGTTGGTGTCGGTTACCCTGTTTAACAGCATCACTGAAAAACGGTAGAAAAAAAAATAATCATGTATCATCAATACAGTGATGAAATGAAAAAAGACGTCTAGAGTGAAGAAAACAGAACAATTAATCAAAACAATAAAAACAGGGGGATTGTATGAGGTCTGTATGTGTGTATGTGTTAGTTCCAAGCTACAGGGTTTTTAATTTATTCAGTATAAGAAATTTATTACTCAATAATCGAAGCACCACGAAACGAAGCTGTTTCACATTTTTATTTCTATGTTAGCGCGTCAAAATGTTTGAAAGTTGGGCACTAATTTAATCTGCATTGTATTTAAAAAATGACGTAATGATACGTCAAATAACTGCCAGTTTCCCCTTTTCTAATATATGCAGTGTTTGCCTTTCATGATTGCAATGGTTGAGGACAGCAGTAAAGTTTCACGTGGAGTTAACACGTCAGCAATATTGGGGTATCTGAAACCTTACAGGAGAGCTCATGCGTGTTCCTTTGCAGTTTTGACTTCAGTTCAGTTTAACCATACCTTAAACATAAAACGAGGTCGTTTTGTATTGTAATTGTGGAAAGCTTCTTGCTCTCAAGTAACCTGGTATGCAGTCTGCGGTTATGGAGATGCTGCACTAAAACAAAAGAGTTCAGCAATTCATGAACAATAAATGAGAAGGTAAGGGGTTGACAATGGGGCTGTCTTCTCACAAAGCCAGACTTTCATGATGACTGTCAGCTTCGTTAACTGTTTGGCAAGTTAGTGACATGCGACAAATAAGTTTTAGCTGTGTCGGTTAAAAAAAAAAACGTTTTTTTTTCATTAAATTTAATTCGGTTACGCGCCAGAGCCACGCATTGACAGTCGTAACCCTATTTTGACGGGTAGGGCCTACTGAGGATGTCACAAACCAATTCTCAGGTAACGACAACGTGTCAGTAAAAGTCAACATTCGTTAGCTACTTTTGCAAAAATCAGTCCAATCAATTCCACGTGTGTAGGCTACAAAAGACGATTATTTTAAATTTGTTTGCGAAGTGGTAATAATTTGACATTACAAAATGTGTCGCATGCCGAGCCGAAACTTTGATGCCAGATAATTTGGCAGTATGCCAATAATGTGAGCTCATTGTAAGATGGCCTGACAAAACTAGCGGTTTCATTAGCGTACTGCGTTGGTCAGTTAAACAGGCCGCAGAGCATTTGAATGCAGAATGATGACCTGTTGTTGCTGCAGAAATGAAGGTTTGCGGTCGCGGTGGCCATTGACGGTTCAAATGTTACACTGGAGTCGACTGGCCGTGCTCTTTCACAAGGTAATCAAGAATCCACCACAATTTCCAATCTGTGCGTTGCTCGCAAAGGAATGGTGGTACGCATTTTGTAGCATCTAGGAAATGACGATTTCTGCAATTTCCAACATATGGCTGTTGTGAACCAGTGAAGTGGCATGCAAATAGGCGAAAAATATCTACCCCTATGAATGGTCCCGGTGCCTTAGCCTCTTGATGCAGATGGTGGCACACGGACGTTGCTTGCTAAGTTCCTGAACGGGGAAAAAGGAATGAATGAATATTGAAGTAAGAAATGAAAGGTCCATGTTCTAGTCTGTATAAAACTTACTCTGAATTTCGGCCATCATTATGGTCATCATGTTGGTTACCCTTGTTGTAAGCCTTTTACGTCACTAAGGAAAACTGGAAAATTAGTAGAAAGGTAAATTAATACCAACCAAGCTAACATTAATGCAAAAAAGGATGCAAGGCTGCCTGATACAAAAATTCTTAAAATCAGGGAAACAAGAAAAAAACAATGTAACAATGTAATGTAACAATGTAAGGCATCATTCGTTTTGTAGCCTCACATTCACCTATCAAATGCAACCCAAAAGCAAACTGCATCACACTATTTAATGTTCATATACTGTTTGAAGAAAATTAGTTACTGTTAGATTAGTATATGACGCTTGCAACCTAAGACGAATTCGTTACATTCCTTGCTGGTGGGCACGTAGGCTAAAAGAAAAGAAATCAAGTCAAAGTACGTAACGGTCCAAACTTAATACAATAATTATAAAAACACTGTCCTTTTAAATTTAATTAAATCACCATAAATTTTGCTGACATCCTTTGAAGCCCGGGTCTTTTTTTTGTTTTGTTTTGTGAATCTCGTTTCTCAGGATGTTCAATCTCACCTGAACACTAACTTCCCTGTATTTGAACTAATTACGGATTAAGTAGGGTATAGATGCCATCATTGTCCAGCTTGGACTAGTGCCTTCTTCTATTTCTGTTTTGTTTTCAAACCAACAAGTAAAGACGAAAATATGACCAAATTTATTAGTAAGGCCTTACTCAGTACAAAAAATACTTAGTTGCAGTGATTCCACCAAACTAGAAAATGAACTATTTTTCTTATGATGCTTTTGATGGGAGAATGTACGGCTACAAAGGGAATAATTCTTTGTGGAAATGCGTTACATTGGTTTTTCTTGACTCACCGATTTTAAGGATTTTTTTAGACAGCCTTACATCCTGCTCGCTACACTTGAGCGATTTTTTTGTCATGATTATCACTGATTTTTTATCGTTTAATATGGTATAATGTATAAGAAAGCACCTTTAAGTTAATCATACAGTTCATCCACTAAAAGCAGCTGATGTAGTCGGTAAATGAGTATTGAGTAATAATTATTTGCCCTGATGTTTAACGATAAACGGGGCACATGTGTTTGCGCGAATGTTACAAAGCCGTGTCGCGCAGGAAAGCCAACATTAATTAACCAGGCCAAACTCTCTTTAATGTCTTTGTTGATGACGTGGTGGCTGACCTCCACAGCAGCTGTGCGCTTTATGCAAATTATCTCAAAATTTACAGAAAATGTACTTCTGCTGCTGATATTGAGCTGTTACAAGAAGACATCAATGCAGTGCGTAAATGGGCTAAAAGAAATAAACTGAAGTTCAGTAAAGAAGAAGCAAAGAAATGAGGGTTGGTGGTGGAGGTCATCCAAACTACACATTGAATAGGACTCCTCTTGAGGTAGTTTCAGAAATCTAAGGCCAGGGAATTAAAGTACGAGACGCAGTGCTTGTCTGCAGCCAGACAACTTGTTTACTTCTGCAAATAGCATGTAACCGTTCGAAGTATTTGTGTCGCGCAAAAAAATTATTAGTATCTTTATTCGACCAATTACAGGTCTATATGTATTTAACTAATTACCCCTTTTCCTTTGCAAGAAAGGTTTTTTTTTTCTTTTTACCTCTTCTTTGAGCAAAATAAAAATTAATTATTTACTGAAAGCGTAAATTCCATAACTATGTAACCACATACCACATGCGAAGGTGAACAGGTGATGCAGGCTATATCATTAACTCTTAAGTTACCCTGCCTGTAGTGTTAAGTTATACATCCTACCTGTCTTAAACTAATAACCCCTTTTCGTAGTTGTTTCGACGGGATTCGAACTCACAACATTTAGATTAGTAGTCTAACGTCTCAGCCATCAAGCTATACTGACTTGAAGAGATTCTTCAAGTTTCAAAAGTATAATAAAATAATATGACCTAATATTTCGTTTGTTTCTGATTGTTACTACGTATTACACAATATACCCTTCACTTTGCCGTGCGCTCCCCCTTTTTTTTTAGTCACCGTGCAAATTAGGAATGCATATGCTGATTATGCATATTGTCCGCCCACTTGTTGAATATACGAGCCAGGCTTTGGCCACACAGTCTCCTGAAGACGTTGACCAAATTGAGTCTATACAGAGACGTTTGACAAAGACTTTACCCAGTTGGAATAAATTATCCTATTCCCAACGCGTTAGGATACTTGGGCTTGACTCACTTGAGCTGAAAAGATAAAAGGCAGACTTGATCCTGACATTTAAGATTGTCCATGGCTTACTCCCACAAGCCCTGCCATTGTTTGATATTAGTACCAACGTTCGTACCAGGGGCAACTGCCTCAAGCTCGTGACCCCCAAAATTAAACTTAACTGTCGAAAGTCTTCCTTTTTCCTTAGGGTGGTGCCTGTGTGGAATTCACTTAGAGACAGCATTGTCTCAGCTTCCTCGGTGAACATGTTTAAGAGACTGGTTAATGCCTTAAGACCTTGCTGTTGCGACCTGAACACTGGTCCTGATTATTTCTGTTGTTCTGGATTTTGTGACTATAGGGTGCCCTCACCCTTTTTCTTTTGTTGTTTTAAGTATGTTTTCATTCATCTTTGTATGCAACTGGGAGTTACTGGTATCAATTTGGTATCCTTGCCAATCGCATTATATATGTGGCAATAAAGTTTATTATTATTATTATTATTATTATTACTAGCTGTACCCTCGGCGTAACAAATAATAATTACCCTGTTTGTACTCGGTCGAATTTTTACCGAGTCCGAGCCGGGTCAAAAATAGCAATACCCGGTACCGGGTCGGGTATTTACCCGGACTCGGTCGAACCCTAATAATAATCTATCTATATATACATAATAGGCTTGGGTAGCACTGAGCAAATTCATCATATGTGTGCGTGTGTGTGTGTTACAATGTGTTAACAATCAGTTACAAACGAACTACTGCTTCCATAATGCTGGCTATTATAGCCGAGTTGAATAGTTTCAAGGGTCAAAGGGTCAAAGGATTTTAGCGAGCGTTAACCGCACCCGGTCATCTGCCCGACGAAGCCCTAAGGCCCTAGTTTCAAGGATGTGGCCTGTAACAATTAGCAAGAGGGCGAGCAGGTTCATTCTTGCCACGGTGGCAAATAAAAACAGCGAGTGCCCGACAATGTGAATAATCAGTCACAAAACATACGAAATATTAATTTCGTTCTCCATTGAAAAAAGACATTTACTTCCCTAAGAAAACAAAACAGAAGGGATCCAAAGGGAGGGGGAGCAGGTATGGGGGGGGGGGACCCTGGCGAGGGGGGGAAGGGTGTCGGCGCCGTTTTCATTTCATTCCGACCGCTAAAGTAATTTGCTTAGGTATTCGGGAACCGGCTAGACCGGCGTATGTTAAGACGCTTTTATCTCCATGAATGAGTTGCCCACGCAATTTCTATCAGTAATCCTAGCAGTAATTAGAAGAAATTTCCGTTCTTCCGACACCTTTCTCCGATTTTTAACACCAGTATTTCGAGAGGGGTAGAAGGGCACACAAATAAGATACGTCGATCTTCTTGCCCGAATCTTATTCTTGATTTATCCGATCTTATTATGTAGTAGCTGGACTTGAGTGGTTAAATTGTTTTTAAAATACTGCTTGTTTATTTGCCGAAGCAACAGTGGTTTCCCAAGTGCTGCACAAAACAACGGTCGTGTTCTGGAAGTTCA
This sequence comes from Lithobius niger, assembly GCA_023313725.1. Lineage (NCBI taxonomy): Eukaryota > Metazoa > Arthropoda > Chilopoda > Lithobiomorpha > Lithobiidae > Lithobius > Lithobius niger. Next base: position 80,355 of record JAHWFP010252439.1, on the reverse strand, counting down.
CATCCTCGAAATAAATACTCTTTCCATCGTATCTCGCTGTTAGTAGACCTCGAAATTGCGTAATTAACTTATCGTTTCGAACCATAAGCTCTTTGCTGCAACACGCGGATTCTTTCATTTTGCTCAACAAAAAAATCAACAAAGACGAAGCCTTTAGCAACCGCCTGCCTAAAAGCGACCGGGCATTGTTTGCACGGTAGCAATGATTTGCCACTACACACACACGCATCTCGTCGGGGCAAATTGATGATAAAACTAATGAAGGTTAAATATCTCACCCAACTTGTAGAAGGCATTCGTTTTCCTTGTATTGCCCTAGTTGCGGCATGGCTTCTTTAGAGGCGGAACAAAATTGCTGAAGGATGAGAACGAAGTGGTTGATGTGCTCGTAGACCGGAAGTGGATGGTGGCGCCGGAAACGGAAGTGACGGGAAAGGAAGTAGGTAATGGATATTGCTGTAAGTCCCCCTGTTGGAGGTTATTGGTGCCATTTATGTGGTTGAAAGCTGTTTCCAAGGCTAGACGGTTTGGAACGGTATTTTTCAGAGCAGAGGAGGCGCACATGTTGCGAGTCTGGAGTCTGACCTTCTTCTGTGAAATGCGTGACTTTAGTTACGTTATGGGCAACACAAAAACTCCGTCACAATCCGACACCACCAACGCTCTTGCCATGCATTTCATAGAAGAAAGCCGTACTCTAGACTGGTAACAAGGACTCATCGTCGGCTCCGAAAAATACCATTCAACCCGTTGAGCCTTGTAAAATAGTTTTCATCCGCATAAATGACACTAATAACTTTCAACAGGGGGCATGCAACAATTTCCGTCACCTAATGCATTTCCCGTCACTTCCGTTCCCGGTCATGCACTTCAGGCCTACAAGCACATCAGCCAGCTCATTTTCATCCTTCCAATTCATCATAGTTTTTGAAATTGTAAGTTTACACCCTGAAGAAGTCACTTTACAAGCTAGTGCAATTTTTTAACAGTCATTAGTTGTATCAGGATTTGCCACGTGAGCTGAAATTATCGCTAACGGTGGATCCTGAGTCCTCAGCGTCGCCGTAACCATTCATGTCATCATTCAATGTAATATAAGCTAGGCCATTTTTAGCCGTGACTAATTACCTGTTTTTTTTTCTTTTTCCGAAAAATACCTTAAGATCTGGGCAATCTATGGCTGGAGGAAAAAAAAAATGCCGTAAAATTGTTAGATCTTTTACTTTGTACGCCTGTATTAAAAAACTTACCATAGAATCTTAGCTTATTTTGCATTCCACTCAATTCCAAGAATATACTGACAGGTTCAAACAGAAGCAGTTTTTACAGCTCCTCACTTTCCTGGCACCTAAGCACGTCATTTATATACTGTACAGTTTTGACAGCCTCCCCCAACCTTTGAACACAGACGTAAAAAGTAAAAGATACCAAAAAAAAAAACCACAATTTTCGTAAACTTTGTAGAACCCAAAACAACGTCGTACGCACAATATAAGTGAACAAGTACGCCAACAAAATAAGAATTAAGTTACTGCTTTAATAGCAACGCTCTGGACAGTGAAAATAACTAGGCAACAAAATAACCTAGCCAAGCGAGTACAGTGCAGCTGAGTTGTTAGAGGCTTGGCCTACGAACCAACTGAATGCGAGCTCGAATCGATGGGACTTAAGATCCCTACGGACGCAAAGTCAAGAGTTGAAGCGGTAATGTCTCCATTTTTCAAAAATTTCAAAATCAATTTGTTATTTAGGCCTTTGTGATTATATTTGCCGATTATAGTTGTTAGCCGTTGTTCAGTGAAGCGCTTTAGCAACGCGTACACCAACCAGCTTACCTAGCCTACCTTGTTCATATAGAAAATATGGACAAAAAAAAACTTGAAAGCGGCAGTCAGGTTTAACGTGGACTAAACATTACCTTGCCACTGTGGTATATAAACCTGACATGAATAGCTTGGTTATACTCCGTTATCCTTCTTTAACCTCCTGAACCTCGGTTAAGGTAAACCTTACCATAAATATCAAACGAGCTCGTTTTTGTTTACATATTTGAGTTACGCTGTTATGATGCTTAACAAACCTGTCTTTTTCGGGACGAAACAAATGAAAATCGAGATTGCTTCTATAAATGATATCGCTGAAAGTCGCCATGAACCAGTGGCGCATCCAACAATTTGTAGTGGCAGTGATACTTCGGGCCAGGTATCCCATAATTCCTGTACACCGTGGTATTGGGCGTAGAGTTTTGTTGGGCGGGTGTGGGGGAGGGGAGAAGCATAAGAACATATAAACACACTTATCGATCCGTTTCCCCTACTTTTCGTTTCGTATGGGGACGCGAGGCCATTTGAAGTTTTTATGAATCTAGAAGTAATGATTCGTGGACTGTTTCCGATTCGTAAAGGGAGGGGGAACTCCCCCTCTCCCCCCCCCTCCCCGCGCGCTTTCCCGACTGTAATAATGACAGTAATGACGGTGTACTTAAATTTTATTTTTTTCGGTGAACATTGCTTCAACGATTCAAGCAATGTTGGTACTAATGGGGGGAGGGGTTCCATGGGCGGGATATGGCCATGGTGGCTGGACGGTGGAATGGGGTCCCGACAAATCCTCGTCAGACATGCGCGGCAGAGTAGTGGTGGGAGTAACAGTCTTCTTTAGTGGCTATGGCAACAACTCTGGATCTGTTATGTAGAGCAATCATGTATCGCGGATTCGTTTTTGTCAAGATGTTGCGTTTATTGTGTAACGATTTTCAAATTGTCTTTTGTGTGAAATGCTTTAATATGGTACTGCAGTTTCCCACTTAATTGACGCTAGTGAGCCTGAATTCTTAAGCAATTTGTTAACCGTAAAACGTGATGACGTCACAGTCGTCTAATGTGTGGTTGATGATACTTCGTTGACCTTTTGCTTCATGTGCAAGGTGTTTTGAAGGCATTTATCACCATTTCAGAAATATTCCGTCAAATCTGGTTTAGAACATTTAGTGTTGATGACAAAGCAACGATGTATTTCCTTAGATCCTTACTATAAAACTAAGCCAAACAAAACTGACACAACAAAAATATAACTCGAACACAGTAGATAAATCGGAAACTTTCACGCATCCATTGTATATTCTCAGCTGCCACTCATACATTCAAACCTTGGCTTCAACTTGTAGTGCAGCAGCCACCTGCAACTGTTCCAAACACTAAGCCGCATAAAGTTATTTAACTTATTGTGCCAAATTTAGTTTATTGGTTGTCGTGGGTTTGAAAGAGTTGTAGGCGGCTTACCTGCGGCACGTGTTGTTGCTTGGCAACCAGCTGGAGCCTGGGTTTGAATATGGAAATAGCGGGATTTTAGTTCATGGCTTAGTTTTAATGATATATTATTTCTATTATACAGTGCTGGCGTGGTATTTTGTACATTATTTTGTAAATTATTTTTACAATCGCTCTTTCAGTACGACAACGCAAGGCTTTATTACTTCGTTTCGTTAACAACAATTATAGCAGGAAAATGCTTAGTCTTTTTTTATTTTTAATTATTAACTTACTAGACTAAATCAACTGAAGCAACTTTCTACTTGTGCAGTTGAACTGATTTAAATTTGTACGTCGTGAATAGTGGAGGTGGATAGAAAATCAAGGTAATAAAATGGAGGCATGACTTCATTCACGATAGAAAGTATGTATAAGTTCAAAATGTAAATTGTAAAAACAAGGCAATAAACACCTACGTAGTTTCTAGACATATAACTGAGTTCTGAAGGCCAGAATTACTTGGCGGAGGGAGTGATGTGATAATAATTACATTATTTCCCATATTTTCATTTCCATCCTACACAGCAATACCTGAATTTGAAACACGCAAACACCGAGGCAAGCGAACGAATCCCGCACCAATTTGTACGAGCGCATCTGGGTAGCTCTACCACCAAACGCGAGATTTGTTGTAGAAATGATAAATAAATCGGCCTCGTTCTTTCAAAACGTGTAAAATTGGCGGTAATAGTGCGTTTGTTTATCGTTTGTTATTATTTTCTGTAATCTTCCAGTAAAGAACTTTCACTATGCTGTATTATGGCAAATACCTTTGTCTTATACCATGAGTGTAAATATTGAGAGGAGTTATGGCCTCTCGTAAATTTGTGACTGTCTTTAGGGGCTAGTCCAGCAGTGTATTTACTTCCTACGGGATGGCGCCACCGTCATTTTTGTATGCAAATTAATGGAGGCCATGCGCAAATGACCCACGCAAATTTTACCTTGTGTTGGCTACCTTCCTCGTCATACTTTGTCACAAACGCTGAAACCCCCGCCTTCGCTACCGATCAAGAGGGTAACAATTTGGGAAAATCCGGGAATTTTTTCGTGACATTCATGAAAGTAACCCGAACTTATCCTAATTTCTGATGACTTTTATTTTTTTTGTTCTTTTTCCCATCGTTTTGGGATAATTCCAATATACGTGAGATTTCACAAATTTACTGACCCCCCCCCTTCCCTCTCTTGGCCGAAACTGCTAGTTCGTGAATCCACCCCGCTTTCTTGACGTCCTTGTTCAGTCCCATAGCGCCTTAAACTATGGAGGGCACAAAAGGTCACATGTAGAAATGGTGGTGACCTCCAGAAGCCATCTGTGAACTAAAATTTTGGCCCCTAACTTGTCCATATGAAGAGGTGCTACAAAACCAAACTTACCCCAATCTATACACCCATGATTGCAAATGCTTAGGGCTCTTGTAGATCGGGCTGCTTTGGGGGCGTTCAAATATTACGTCATCAGGACGGGAGGGGGGATGGAGGGGTTCGTCTATTTACCGCCATTAACAAAAATGAATTTAGCCATCAAACGGAAAACCCGATTATCTCCGAAAATGTTTGCGGTAGGAATATCATCTTCGAACTCGTGCATATGATCCACCAAAGCTACCTTGTCACGAAATTTCAGCCAAGTAAGAAAAGAATTGGGAACGTTATTGTGTCCCTCCCACTCAGACAAACAAACTCACAACATCCCAATTTATTCGATTATTTGACCTCGCTTGCTTCGCTCGTTCGGCCAATTTAACCTTCCCATTTTTGAAGGCGTTTCGCAAAGGAAAATCCTTGGAGAAAAGTGGGAAACCTTCTTCGGCTGGGTCGCAGGATTGTTCAGTCAGAAAAGAACAATGTAGCTTTTCACATTACCCTGATCAGTACGGGACTTTTCACAGCCTTGTTAACAAGATGGTGCTTTGACAGGTCCTCTTAGATATACCTTCAGACCAACTTTCTATCGGAAAGATGAACGAACCTCGCAGCGTCTCGTTTATTGCCCTCATGAATTAAATAGATGTTGTGAGGGCTAAAGTGGTTTTAGCGAGATTATTAAAAAAAAAAAAGATCAAGAAAAAATTGGAAAGACACATGCAGGCCAGCACTTAATCGGCCGTTAGTGCATCGAGTGCTGTTTTTCAATTTGGAATCTACAACTGTGCCTCATGCAAGCCTAGATTTTTTTTTCCCTTTACGCTAATGGCTTCCCCCCTACTTCCGAGAGGGAAGGCGAACACAAGCTGGCTAATGGGACCGCACTGGAGCATTGTATGGAGATGCAGGGCTGGCGTGTAGCAAACTAGGGCCAGTTTGTTGGCAAACAGCAAAGTCGTTCTCCTACTTACAGGAAAGGAAGACATCGAATCGATTTGATTTAATGTGATTAGGCTCTGTCGAACTTTGAGCAGCGCGTTACTCGTCATTCGTGAACCTAGAAGGTGACATGAAAATCGTAGGTCATATTTACAAACGAGCTGTAATAATGTGACGGGCAATTCTGGGTCATAATCTGCCGAGGTAACTGACGAGTAACCTGCCTAAGGAATTATATTGGCCCGAAAGGGAACGCTACGAACTGCTGCTCTGTGAACCTATTTTTTGTCGGTTTCGTGCGAATGCGCTGTTGTTAATATGAAATGGGGGGGGGGGG
>JAHWFP010252439.1:58325-68540 GCA_023313725.1 Lithobius niger | reverse complement strand
ACTCGCAGCCGACTGAGATAGCTGTGTTGGCTGTGAGTAGTTCAAGCGTCCGACGGCCTTAGCTGGCCACTATTGTCGGCAGGCTAAGGCCGTTCGACGCTTGAGTTACTCCCAGCCAATACAGCTGTCTCAAACGGCTGCGAGTCGAAATTGATAAGGACAATCTGTCGGCATTAATTTCTGCGCGTTCTAGCAAAACAGTGGCGGTCTCCGTATCATGTTTTGGCGATGCAGTAATTAAATTGTTGTATCGGACGTACGTAACGTATTCCTACCACAATAGTTATTGTGTAAGTGATCCAAAAGTAAAACATGCATGTCAAAATGGATGTAATTGCCTTTAACTACCTATGTGTGCAACCGCTTGGAATTACAGTATTAAGAAGTGAGGAGATGTAGCGAGACAAGTCGCTTGACATTGGTTACATTTTCCATTTTCAATTTGAGATTGGTCTTAACAACAACAAAGGCGCGCTCAAACGATTTATTTACGGTTTGCGCAGCTTTTCTCCTCACCGAACCGAGAGGAAAACTAGAGCGAACCTAAATGCGCTTGCCTCTCCTGGTCTTTGTAGGAGACTCTGGTGCTGGCAGGTTACACAATGTCGTTCTTCCAATTTGATCCGAAACCGAAACCTGCAGAGCCGGGGCTCTCTCTCACTCTCTCTCTCTTCACATTACTACTTGCTTGGATTTTAATATTTTAGGTCGATGGAGTTACTCAGCATTGCAAAGTGGATCTACCTTTGGTTTTTAAAGGATAGACGTTTGAACACGATCTTCCTATCTTGGTTTTGTCGCTTGTGGTGCTGCGAAACTTAGGCTGCGTGAAGAGTTATAAAAGAACTAAAACGGCCACGCCGTGGATGCTTGAAAGGTGCGCCTCTTCCAGTAATGGAAAGTCAATTTATTAGAACAATACGTCATATATCTTTTCAGGTCAAACCTTAAATGTCTATTCCTTCCACGTTCGCTTTCGAGCAACACAATTTTCTCTGTAATTTTTTTTCTGTAGTTTATTAATTTTTTTATAGCCTTAAGTCAACCGAAGTAATTTCATGCTTGTGTAGCTGAACCGGCTCAGTTTTGAACATTACCAATATTTTTTTGAGAGAAGTAGTATCTGGTAAAGGGAGGGGCAAACTCGAGGATTTGAACCGGAAAACCTCCGATCATCGTAGGGGGCCGAAAGATTGGAATAAGTTCATATAGCTGCTGAAGGAGCATGGTAGCCTCTCACGCTACCCTGGCGGGCAATCCTGGCGGAGACTTTGCTAAAGTCCCCTTTCCACGGGGTTGACCAAAACCGCATTCCTCCAACAGCCAGGCTGAGGTCTCTCACCGCACAGCTACGATGGTGTATTAGTCAGCTAACTTGAAGATTGGTACCTAAGTCATGAATTGTATACAAATAATGGTAAGAAATGCATGAATCGCAACTATATTGGCTATACAATGCTGATTCGAACTGGTATTTATCAGGATGATGGATCACTTACGGTTGAGGTTAGTCCTGGATGCACTCGACAACATGTTTAACATTTTACTGGAAAAGAGCACTGTGGAACATTATACGTATTGTTGTCTTTTACTCCGTGGGGAAACGTGCGTGGAATAGTTTGCCTCGTGAATTGGTGGCTTCCCCAAATACTGAACCTCTTAAGAAAACCGAAAATAAATTTGATCGATTTTTTTTTATACATGTCTCGAGCATCTTTATTCACGATTGTACATCACTATGTTATCATTTTAGGTTATTGGCTTGTATTTATCAGCACGCCACTGTACAGGGATGTACTGTGTTGGTGGATTGATTCCCTTTACAATTCTTTTCTCATTTGCTGAACACTATTATGATCTTATAAATGTCCACGTTTCCGAGCACTGTCGTTGCTGAAAACAAAACAGTGTTTACGATGGTGAATAGCGATTGGTGTAATGTTTATGAAGGAAAGAAATATAACTTTGAAACCTTTGCTTAGAACGATTATGCAACTCGTTTTGTACGTAAGGTATTTTGGAATGGCCATCTTCAAATATTAAAACTAAGTGAAGGATTCGGCATGGAAGTCTAACGACCGTTCTTCATGGATCTTCTAAACCCTTATGCAATCTCGACAATCCTTACCCAACGGATCATTGCAATCATTACGTTTGTGTGTTCTTGGGGGCATTAGTGCCGTATTGTCTACTCTGGAGACTGCTTGGTATGGTATTTACTCTTCAAGGGTTTGGTAAGCAGCCCTCCCTGTAAACTTATTAAGCCTTTGGAATTAGTTTCAACCTGAAGACGGTTATTATCTCGTTTTACGATCATGATACGAAACACATGGCAGAGCTTAGCATACCCCAAAACGCAACAGCACGCAAGTCTTTCAAAATTATGATGGCCCTTTCCCCATTTCACTTGTAGAGCCCTGGTTCTGGTGCTGACTGACGCAGCTTCCTCGTAACTAAGCTGAGGAGAATAATTATGCTCACAGAGTGTCCTTAATTATACACAGTTTGGCAGACAGAAGTCAGTTTCATTACCCGTTAAGCTTACGTTACCGAGATTGCAAAAGGTCCTAATTCTACAGTTCACCAATATAGAGTCTGAGACAGAAACAATACTGTACCATGGTATGTTCTGAGACAGTAACTTGAGCAAATTGTGTCTTCGCTGTTATATCAGTTGTTCTCTGTGCGTGCAAGGATATGAAAAAGGGTCAAGACAAAAGATGAGCTAGTATTCATCACCACTAAAATTTCATTTGACGGCTTTTTAACCACTCACCTTCTGTGGAAAAAGCCAGCAGCATAAAAAAAAATCAATAAATAACGAACCTATATATTTCGACATCTAGGAAACAGCGATGGCCGTCTTCACAGTGAAACTGGCATAACACCATTGATACCGGCATAAAAATTGACTAACTGGTAATGAAATTTTCCAACTGTGTAATTAAAACGCAAATGCTGGCTTCGCACATGTTTGAAATGTGACCGCTGAGCTTTGTGACTTGAGTGCGCATGTTTCTAATATCATTGGGTATTGTCTGTTGAAAACTGTAATTTTTTTTTTTTAATTGTAAACAAATTTTTTCACGAGCGAAGCTATGACTGGCACCTATAGCATGAGACCACTAATTTTGCTTGGGCTCAAAAAAGTGGTGGTGATAAGAAAGACGATTAAAAAAAATGTTAACAATGGGTTTCGAACCATGCATTCAAAATCGGATAGCAGATGTTATCGCGCAAATTACGCTTGGTCGCGTGGAATGTTGTGCTGTTGGCTGGCTAAAGGGATGCCAATTAATATGTATTTTTGTGTGAAAGAAATGGAACGTTAGCTCCACTGTGTTTCTTCATTTAATACGTTTTTATTTCGTAGCAGCAGGCTTCCATATAACTGAGGTGAATTGTTTCAAACCTAGTTAAGTAAACGATCATGCATGCGCAACCGTTGTTGGCTGCGGTTGCTCGATGGTCCACTGGTACCTCGGTAAACGAACAAGAATTATTTATGACAATATTAACCCCAATGTGCAAAAAGCAGTCCCATGGCAAACAAGCGGCTGCAGCGACTACAGTCGCAACCGGTCGGCTTTTGACACTTCCGCCAATTTCGGGCTACTTCGGCTTCATACTTTCGGTTTTTTTTTTTAATTATAACTAATTTTTGGACGCTGAATCTAATGGTAAACATGTTTGTCTCTATCTGATACGTCCCACAGCTGATGGGCTCACTTGTCGGTCACTTCCAACCACTTTCGAGCCGCCGCCGATAAAAATGTTAAACGCGCACACCTCCATCGCGCACTGCAACAGCGATCTCTACTATATAATCTAAAAGTAGTAACCATTACAATTGCCGGTTAAATATGTGTTTTAGGCATAGTTTTGGATTTTAGGCGTAATTGTCAGATTTTAGGCCTAATTTTTACGTGCCGTTTTAATTTCGTATTTAGCAGCTAACGGATAATTGGGTTAGAGAGTAGGCCTATTCATTCCCGCAATACGGTGTCGAGAGTTTTTTTTTTTAAAGAAGCTAATGTGTGTATTTAACGAATCCTTTTGTGTTTTACAGTTGCGTGTCTTCCTGTAGTGGTTAAATGCGACGATCAAATGTTATTTTTTTCACTGGGTTGCGTCGAGAAAGCCTATTAGCTATAAGGAAGGAACAATGTTTTAATTTGCCGTCTTTTTTAAAGTCCACGTGACTACCATTGAAAAAGGCGACGGACGGATAGACAAAGTCGTTCCTATGGTCGTCCCAACCGTTTCGGCTGTACAGAAGACTAAAACAATAGTGGCAGTCCACGTCCGAACTTATAGTTTGGGGCTTCCAGCTAGTAAATAATAAACCAGTAAATTTAGAGTTTAAATTGCACACAGGTAACACGTATATAGTGCAAGGAAAATAGGCTATGACTGGTAAGAAATTAAGCAGCTCATGAGTGTGATACAGGCCTTCGCCCAAGGATGCAATTAATGTACAAGGTGCGTATTTTTACGCAGAAAGTGATTTAACTACTCCGTTTATAATGATGAAATATTAGTACATTTGGTTAAATTTTATTTTGTGTGCTTCGGTTTTTTTTTTACCAGAAGAACACCATCGCACATTAGCCATTTTAATATTGAGCTTCATCTGTAGGAAAATTAGAAACAATACGTTGTTCCAGAAAATTTACCTAGTAAAACAAACAATTCCGACTTAAAGAAACGAACGTTTTCATGTAAACAAATACGAATCCGCAGAATGAAGCTCTAAAATAGATTTTTTTTTTGTTTTCCAGTGAACGTAATTCAATTTCGGAAGAAATTGTCATTGAATACAAAAAGGAAGGAAATTTATATTGGCCTCCTATAAAAACAAGAAATTCGATATTTTTGCGTAAACAGCGGTCAGGCAATTTTCATCTAAAGCCTCAAAACAGCAGATGCCCCAAGCAGAGAATCTACATAATAAGGTCGTTGAAATAAGTATAAGTAAACAATCACTTTGATCGCCTTTCATTCTTCGTGCACGTATTATGTCTTTGCTACGGTGCCTAACAATTTCGTCTAAACCGTTGATTGTTGATGGGGAAAATGAAAGAATTCGTGTTTCAGCTAAAGGCATATAGTTTCGAATCAAACTAAGCCACGTTGTTAATTTCGAAACCTACTGGCCTACTGGCCTCGAAATTAGCACCTAAACACGATGGAATGGCTAACTTATTTCGTAAATGCGGGCTTTCAGAGCTGAGCTGAATTGTTTCAAATTGCACACTAACAATTACTGCGGAGCACGAGGTTTATCATTACTATCTTGCAGAGTGGCCGGCAACAATAAGACCTGTCCAAGTGTAAACAAAACAATAATGAGGCATTATTGGTCCGTGCGATTTGCTTTCTGCCTCTCCCAGAAAACAGAAATGTCAAAGCCGCCAGGCTAAAGATTTCGATACCACCCGTCTGTACAACGGACTTCAGCAACAATACAACATTATTAGCCAGCGCAATTTTTTTTCAGACAATGATGCTGGAAAATGCATCGACGTCCCAATTTTTAAAACGGTGCATCCACTGACTTGCATCACGGGATGCGCTGATTGAGTGAGCGAAGCGAACGAAAATCAGCGTTTGTTAGCCAGTGTGCGCATACATTGGATTGAACAAACTTAATTCGAAGAAAGCGTTTGTGGTTCAGTGTGCACAAAATTGGGATTGAAGAAACTTAATTCGGTGAAACATGGACGTACACATGAGAAACAAACCGTGCCAGTGTTACAAACGGTAGATCCAAGACCAGCCGTGCGTAGCACGGGCTTCCTCTAGTAACAAACTAAATCTGCAAAAACAACAACAACTGCTCGGTAATTTGGAGAACCATATCAATGGGTTCTTTACTCCTCTTTTTCATTCGGGAAGAGAAGGGCCCCGGAAATGCACTGATGCTCATGTCGATTACGATATGTAAAAGATCCTAGGGATCCTACCAGAACTCTCCCTGTCCATCCCGAAATAACCTTAGCAGTGAAGACAGAAATTCGGCAAATTCATTTCAATAGTTGCCATATCATTAGGTCACCAAATCGAGAAAAGGTTATAACGTTGGTGAGAGTAGCGGAGAAAAATCCCAAACAAACGATGAAAAATGTATGCCTCAAAAATGCACGTTTTAAAATAAATTCATCTACCGCACCCGACAAATGTTTTTATTTTGAATAATATGCTAAACCTGAAGCACAACAATAATAGATGTTTTAGCACTTCACATTTCATGGTAAATTAACAATAGGCATTTCATATGGACTTTAAGAAACTGGACGTAAAAAAATCTTCAGTTTTAACGTTTAATTATTTTTATCAGCGATATCTCTCTCACTCCTTTAAGCTAATTTAAAAACATTTTGAATTATAAAGTGTCATGTATACTGCAAACGCAAAGAACATGGCAGCTCTCACTGATCCTGTATCAGAGCTGCCTTCAGGGGTAATACGGGGATTGACTTCTTAATCCCATTTTTTTAGGAACAATGCCCCTCTCCCCCCTCCCAGCCATAATGCCAGTAGCAAAATAAAAAAAGTTAGTGAATGACGTCATGAACCATAGTTCTGTTGTGCCCCATCTCATTTTTCTAACCTCTTCCCCCAGGCATTTTCGCTCCATGCCTTATGGACTAGCCAACACACCTGCAACTTTTGCTAGGGTCCTTGACAGGGCCCTAGGGAACTCTTTGTACAGTCATTGTGTACTATACTGGGATGATATCTGCGTCTTTTGGTGAGCACCTACGTTAATTCAATGACGTACTGGGTAAACAATTTAGCTAACCTTACCGTCAATGTGAAAAATGTGCAGTTTTGTGTGCAAGAAATAAATTACGCTCATGAATTACGAGCGTAATATTCGACATATTCCAAACCAGTTTGTGTTTAATTTGATAAATGATTTAGAAGATATGCACCAAAAACGTTTTTTTTAGACGTCATTTTGAAATTTGTGAAAAGTTAATAGAATCAACCACATTTTGTCAATCAGTCTTATTTCAACGAATATTCCTACCAAGTTTCATTCGAATTCCTTCATGTGTTTGGCCCAAGGCCAACTGAGATTGAAGCTGCGTTCCTCGCTGCACTAAAAGGCCGGCCAGCTTGGTGCTTTCCCGGTGAAAGAAACGCCAGGTGCCGCTCAGTACGGCTGGAACCAAAGGGAATTAGAAACTGAGCGAAGCGCATTGCGGTACAGGAAGCACAAAGCGCCCACTAATTTAATAATTTGTTATGCTTCCTATTTGCTTAAAGTTAACAACTAGTTGAGTTAAAGACGAATTTTAATTAAATAGAACATGTAGCGAGTAAATATTAGCAGTTGGTGAGCGGAAAGGACAATCAAAACCCAATACTATGCTCTTGGGCTATTTGTTGAAATTCAAATTAGACGAAATATAACGTTTTTTAGTGCTCGAAAATTTTGCAGACTTCCTGACGGAAAAAAAAAAACCCGGTGTTCCTTTCAGAAGTGCTATAGGGGTAACTAAGCAGGAAATCGAGAAAAAACAGGAAAGGAATGAAAGTCGCACAACCATTATGAGTAAAACAATATTCATTAAAAAAAATTTATTTAAGTAAGATAATAAAACCTTCTAGCTTACGTAGGCTGTATTTGGCTGATAAATTCTCGTAAAACAATACTTTTCTAAACCAACAAAGCGTTAATTTCATTACTTTAACTGTAAAGGGTCTTTCTGCTTACTCCTAGCCAATTAATTGACCAAATTGCTTGGAAATTGTTCTTTGCCGGAGTTGCATTTTTTAAAATCCGTATTACTCTGCTGTCAACCCCCAACAGTTACTTATGCGCCCATCATAGAATTATTTCAGGACAGTACGGTGTCTTCTAATTTCGCAGAAATAAATGTTGAGATCAGTATTCTATGAAAATGGATTCTACAAAAATGAAATTCCAAACTCGCAAGAAAGAATGGTGTCCATTTTTTTCAGAATAAAATTTGCAAAAGAAAAATATGACCTGCTACCCAGGATCAATTTAACAATACCCAGGATCAATTTAAAAGTTTTATTTATTTTGTTAAATATTTTTGGCGTAAATTCAAACTTTCACATTTTTGGGGGGAGAGGTTGTGGTGCTTGATTGGTGGTGTACCTGTTCCTTTTGTTACGCCGACTTTTATTTGCCCACTACTTTACTGTTCGTTTTGTATGGTTTTTAAATATTTATTTTTAGATGGTTTCAACATCAAGAGTGATAACGAATTCAGGGTTCGCTTACAGTACTTAAGTTCTTATTTAATTTTTTTGGCATTTTAAGGACCATAAAAGTGCTTAAATTTGAAAATATGATCCAATGTCCTTAAAAGTGCTTGAAAGAAAAAGATTTTGACTCTCAAAAGGCGATTTGTCTTATAAATGTAACTTAATTTGCAATAGTTAAAACACATGTTTTAGTCAACAAATTATAAATACCACTCGCGCTCTAAATTTGCGTAGCCTATAGTCTCGTTATAGTCTTGTTGTAGTCTGGCTTGTCTCTTTCCCTTCGTAAGCGAGTTATTATATAAGCATTTAATTTTTTTAATCCAACCTCACTACCCTACTTATTTTCACGCCATTACTGGCAACCGGACTATACTTTAGGCTCTCTTGCTACTGAGAGGTGCTTAAAAATGCTCATTAAAAATTCATTCAAAGTTGTTAAAAGTACTTGAAGTTTTTCTTTCATGTGTGGGACCCCTGAATATTTTCACGTTTTAAATTTTTTGCTAGTTCATTCTGTTTAACAACAATTTATAGGTCTGGTAAATATTTGTTGGGAAAGGACGTCATGTAAGTGTTACATTTTACCAGTCCTGGTCAATTATTTCGTAACGGTAACAAAATTGTGACATTTTGTGTGAAATATACATTTTGTTTAAATCACCATCATTTTGTTTAAATCACCACCATGGATGTGCGCATAAAGTTAAATGTATTATTTTAGCTTTAAAAAAAATCTGTTGTTCGAGCGACGCAATAATAATTGCTGTTACTGTCGGTGCTTTTTAGTCTTCTGTACAGCCGTACCGGCTGAGAAGACTATTGCAACGACTTTGTCCGTCCGTCGCCTTTTTCATCTTCGCAACGGTACCATAAATTGACGACCACTGTTTACAACGTTCGATTCAGTGTCAAAAGTTAGTTAAATAACATGGCAAATTAAAACATCGTTACTTCCTTATAGCTAATAGACTTCTTCGACGTAACTAGATTAAATAATAACATTTGATCGTCGAATTAAAATCCTAATGATAACACTGCAGCCGTAAAAACAGAAGCATTTTGGCTTCATTTAAAAGTCTCGTCGCATTGTTGCATGAATGAATGGGCTTACTATCGAACCAGAATCTTCATTAGGCCTATCTGCTACTTACGAAATTAAAAATATAGTTAAAAAAATTAGGCCTAAAAACACGTTACCACGGCAACGTCAAGTTGCTACGAGTAGCTCCTGGCTTCATTAACAGCGACTCTCACGTCACTTCCCTACTACCACCGATCTATATAGGTTACGTTGCGCTTTACGTTTAACACTGTAACTGTGTCCCCAAAGGCGAAAATGAATAGGCGTACTATAAAAATCAAATCTCCATTAGCTGCTACTTACGAAATTAATGCTCCAGGTAAGCATTAGGCCTAAAAGTTGGCAAATACGCCTAAAATCTAAAATAAGCTTAAAAGCTAACACATTTTTAACCGGCAGTTCTGATGGATACTGCTTTTAGATTATATAATCATAGATAGCTGTTGCAATGCGTGATAGTGGTGTGCGTTTCACCATTGGTAGTGGCAGAACTTGACAGAAGACCGGATGCGACTAGGTAGTCGCTCTAGCCGCTTTTTTCTTTTTCCCCTCTTTCGTGAAGTTCGTTTGACAGCCTTTCCCGACTCCCGTTGGTTTGCAGACCAACTATACGGTACTCAGCGGTTCCTGGCGTTATTTTCGTTAACCTATGAGCGCAAAAAGCACAGCGCTAAAGCCGCCTCCTGCAGAGGGCTTCTCCCGACTGCTCTTTATGCAGTATCTAATTCCCTTCGGTTCTCAGGCACCTGGTGTTTCTTTCACCGGAAAAGCACCAAGCTGACCGGTCTTTTAGCGCAGCGAGGAACGCAATTCAATCCCAGTTGGCCCTGATTTGGCCGTAACTGTGGAACTAACACCGACAGATAGCCAAACCATAGATTAGA
>JAHWFP010252439.1:28302-57925 GCA_023313725.1 Lithobius niger | reverse complement strand
ATGGCCAAACAGAGCAAAGTTCCAAAACGTTGCCATAAAACGGGACTTTGTTCGCTTCGCGCATTCATGGTTCCCACCAAAATAGGGAAATAATTTCCCTGAGTTTTCCAGGTTTTTCCGAGTAGTCGAGGTTAATTTCGTGGCTATGTAGGAAGAACATTTTTTTTTACACATTTTAATAATTTTACTTGTGCATAGAACCAAGAATTTATAGGGTTGGGAGGGAGAATTTGTAACTCAACAAATTCCCTATTGAAACGTGTTACATTCATTCCTATTAGTTCCGTCCGAGTTTTCATAGGGCGCCACACGTTCCATTCGGTAATTTTTGCTCCTTTTTCAGCCCAAATCTAAAGTAAACTCAATTAGCTAAACTAAATACCAATTAAATACTAGCTAGTTTCGTTTAGTTTAGCTTAATTTTATGCTTAAAACTGAGTAGAAATTCCCACATAAAACACATGGCGCCCTCTATAAACTAAGACTAAACTAATAATACAAATGTATCTAAGACGTTTCAGAAGGGGGTCTCAGTCACAAATTCTCCTCCCCAACCGTATAAATTCTTGGTAGAACTGACACAGAGTACAAAAGAATAACCCGATATAATGAACTTTCAGGGGTCAGTTCAGAAGTATAATGACAACCTTTTTTACCGCATTGACTTAACATAATGTGTTTAATGCACTAATGCCTCCGCCAAAAAGTTTGGGTTTGTTTTCTCCCTGAGTTTTCAGGTGTTTTATAAAAAGCAGAAAATTCCCTGAGTTTTCCCTGAATTTCAAACATGCATGGTTTAAATTCCCTGAGTTTTCCCTGAATTTCAAACATGCATGGTTTAAATTCCCTGAGTTTTCCAGGTTTTCCAGGTTGGCGGGAACCCGGTCAATAGGCTAGTCTGAAATTTTAGGAAGGCGTCAATTTTTTTTTTCCTTTTCGGGTCGAAACGAAACACAACCCAATGAAATTCAGAAGAGTTGGGAAATTTTAGAAATAAGGTGGTGGCAAATAATTAGCCGACAGAAAACAATGCAACACATCAAGGACGTCTTCACACAAACGTTCGTAAAATTCCTCCCGTCAGTTAATAGAATCAATGATACTGTTGATCAGATGAAAATCAGCTTTGTGAAAATTAAGTTTAGTATTATGGACGTTGTATTTCAACTAAGTAGGAAAGTTGAAAGTATAAAAAAAAAAATGACGTGCCAACTTTTGCCAATGGCAGATAAAAAAGCCAAAGGATTGAAACAGGAACTCATCATACAGAAAGATGGAACCAAACTGGCACTGGGGAAAATCGGGTTGGAAAAGTAACAATTTTGGGAAAGATGATTCACTAGCTGCGGCGTCGAAAGCGCCGTTTGCAACATTTGTACGGTTTGGTGTCTCGCGCATGCCCACAATCCACCAAATTATGTTTCTTTAATCACATCATTTTTTTGCGCACAATTTAACATTCAAACTGGCTGTTATGTGGGCCACGTAGTAAGCCGTGGTCAGGGAGGGGAAGGCGTGTTTCGTTTCATGTGGCCTGGTCGTTTTATCATGTTGGCCAGGTCATGGCAGTGTGTAATGATGTGTTGACGCGTTTACTGTTATCTGAGTGTTTGGTCTTCTTAGGAAAGTCAATCATGTTCTTAATATTTAACTGAGTTTCACTAATCCTGTAATTTTACTCGTTCACAGCGACAGAACCTTCAGCCTACTGGGCCTGGCGTTAGCCTGACTGGACCCGGACTCCGTGCGCTGACAAATGAATATTTCGTGTGATGTTATTGTTAACGGGACTTCTCCCTCCCTTACCACAACTCCTACCTGGTTAAAGTGGTTTACTTGCCAGTACCCTACAATGTTTGGTCAACGTTTCTACCACAGGTAAAACAGCCAGCACTCACTAAGTTAACCAGAAATTAGCAAAACAGGACGGAAACACGTCTGTATTTATTTAACAGTTGCTCCCTTACCATCAACAATGCCACTTTCTGCTAAATGCACGCAACATTGTTGGAAATAATTTTATTTCACTTTTCTTAGTGTCGAAGCTTGCGTATGTATGATTGTTGCCGCTTACTATGAAACAATTCAGCTCAGTTCTGAAAGCTCGCATCTACGAAATAAATACGCCTTTCTAGCGTTACTGGCTGCCAATTTGGAGAAGACCTCGAAATTAACATCGTATCTTAATTTGGTTTAAAACTATATGCTTTAGCTGGAACACGGATTCTTTCATTTTACGTATCAACAATCAACAACTTTGAGTAAACATTGATTTACCAGGCACGGCAGCAAAACACAAACATGGGCACCAAGAATGAACGGTGAAACGTGAGATTCAGTGGACACATGTAGTCTCCACTTAATTTGAGGAAAATTATAATCTCCAATTGCGATAATATGAAATTCGTTGTTGAGCACATTAGTAGAGCAAAAATAATTAATAAAATCATTCAGGCAGGCAGGAGTAATTTTAACCGGATGTGCGGTACATACAAACACTTTGTAAAGGCAACGAGTTTTGGATGAAATTAAAGACGTCATGGCTTCCCAGAGGCCTCTGTGAGCAACAGATGTAATAACTTAACAGGACAGATGTTCACGGACATGGATAATAATCTCACCAGCCCCACAAACTTCACAATCTCGACGAAAAATGTACTAGCCTGGCAGCTGGAAGGAGAGGCCACTATTAAGTGAAGAACAGAACGTTTCAGTGACACAGAACACATCTGGAGCATGCACACTAGCAATCATGTGAACTTTATTGAGCTTGTTGTGAAGATCATTGGCATTTAGTAAGAAAATGGACAGAACTAACTCAGGACGTGGTGGAACGGTAAAAGCAGTTAGCCGTTTACGTCCTTATCAGAATTATCAATATTAAGATATAGTTGACGTGTGAATTGTTTAGAGGGGCGCTGGAAGCTCAGTGGCGACGGGTTCGTTGGTTTCAGAAGAAATGGAAGGCCTGGATCCAAGACTATGGTTGGAATTCGTCTGGTAGGGGGTAACAACTTTTGTACTTGATGTTATTCTTGGTCCTCCAGAACAGGGGAAGACTGCTTTTCCGTCTGTTGCTGTGTTGGTATTGGTGCACTTGTATTTGCTGATGGGGGTCGTAGCAACTGGTTAACTAGTTTCTTGCGTTCATTTTTATTATTTTTGTTATGAATTAAACAGGACGGAAAGCCAGATGGACTCGAGAAGTGCAACGTAATAGGTTTGCATCCTTATATATTTGTTATGAATTGCGACGACTATACATAGGCATTTAAACTGGCTGAAGGGCATTACGACAGCAATGAAATTTCCTCATCGTTCCGTAGCAAGTAATTAGACTTCAATAATTGGTAGGACTGCGTTTCATGATGCACCTCGGGAAGCTGTTTATTATTGTTTAATCGCCTGTTTGAATGCCAGTAATAACAGTCCTCCATCCAGGAGAGAAATGAAACTGTTGTTTTCTGTATAGTTATCTACGTATACGTTAATCTAGTTTTTTTAAGCTTATGTAGGCTATATGTAACTTAATGTCCTTGCACCGTGTCAACTGCAAAAAAATAACAAACAAAAAAAAAACAGTTAAGGAGTGTGATTTGCAGAAAGGTAGTGATAGCGTATCAACCAAGCACAAGAAAAAAAAACCAAGTCACAATGCGCACGAGGACGCCAAGCAAAGTTAGCAAGCACTGCCGAGTGTTTAGAGTGGTCGTCTTCAATCCAAATGGGCGCGGAATCAAATTCTGCCAACGACCAAGGTACATAAGAAAATCTTCCAAAATCATGTGCGGCGGAAATTTGATTCTTGGTGAACATTTAGACACTTTGTGTTGTCTTTGGATAATTTTTCTCCAAGCAATTTTTTTTTTTTCGCTTTTCCATTTGGCGGAAGATTTCCCCCAAATTTGTGCGATGCTTCGTGGCAATACATGTCTGCCGCACAGCATTCCGCTGGTTTCGCCCACTATTCGAGGTAAAAATAGAGGTTTCGCTTGTTATTGCTCTTACTTCTAAACGCCAAGGCTTTTCGTGTTAATTTCGCCCGCTCCTCTGACAACCTGTCCTCCAGGACTGTTAATAAACATGGGGGTGAAAGTTGCGTCATGTTGGGTCTCAAACGGAGAGTCTCGAGACGGCCCCAGCAGCAGTGATGCTTTGGACAAACCTCTTGGCTCATTACGTCGGGAGTGGCAGGCCGTCTCTTCACAGCTTTAATTAACAGAAAGACTAATTAACATTTATTAGTTGTCTGGACTGTTGGCGAAACGAAGGAAGCGCTGGAAACTGGGTACAAGTGCACGGGGGGGCTTTGCTCTTAGATCATCATTGTCAATCTTGATTAACTTGAAATTTAGTCTACACCGGTGGGTTGCTACGCTATCGTGCATATAACAGTAGCTATAATGTAGTTGGAAGGTATAATTAAGGATTCTAAGCCTTGCATACTAATTTGACTCTCCTTAATAGGAAAAAGAATGACAGAACCCACTGCCTTTTAAAGTAACAAGGACTTTGCTAGTGGTTCGCCCGCCAAGTTCAATTGTCAACCTTCATTGTAAGAAAGTCATTCTTCAATTTTGGCATTGCTGCATGGCGACCACTAGCTGTGTCACTTTAACAGAAACCAGGGATGAGCGTATTTCACGATGGTGCCGATAAATACAGCTTGAGAAACAGCTTGAAAATTGTAGAAAATGGACAGTCTTAAAAATGGCTGCCACCAAGTTGCCACACTAGTTGCCAAGGTAATCCCACCGACTTTTACTTCCGGTTTTTCATCTAACCTTTAATCTAATGGCCGGTGGAATTAGCTTGGCAACTAGCAACTTGGTGGCCGCCATTTTTGTTCTGATATATCACTACTTTGATTGGCTGAGACTTGGTGGGTTCTTTCACTTTTGTGGGACTTGTTTCAGATCCTTTTTAGGACAGTAGTCTTTAGCGATAGTCTTTTACGGTATCGCGCTTTTTGCTACATCAGACTACTTTCGGACAATCCCACGTCTTTCGATTCCAGCTCTAAGTGCCTTAGAGCTTAGCCTTTTGATCCGCTCCCAGCCGTAGCCATGGCGCCAAGTGCTTCAGAGCAGCGGTTGTGCAAGTATAAGGGCAAGTGGGCAAGAGCGGGTGGGCAGTTATTTTACTATTGCTCCTAAAGTATTCTGATCGTATCCCTATTTACAAGAGTGGTTCAGAAATCCTTTTTCAAGATCTGTAACTGGTAATAAAGCATTCAAGTACGTGAAAAACGCGTTGACCGATTGACACGGCCAGGACTCTTATTTTAAGCACGGGGAATGGTTGACGTTGACATCCTTTTTCAAGGTTGCACTGCAAAAATGGCGTTGCGAGTTACAACACCTACGTAATCCTGAAACCTTTTATAAGGACGCTCTGCAGTGTCTTACAATGAGGTTTTATGGGTTTAAACCACAACGTCTACAAATGCTGCGTCTAAGATCAGCCTCAATGACGAGTATTTGTAGACGTAGCATGTTTAAACGTCTACCGAAAATAGATGTAAATCGACCGTCTATAGGTGTTGAAACCAAAACGGCTGTAGGTGTTCAAATCTAAAACTTCTACAGGTATAAACCAAAACGTCTACAAATGATGTAAAGGTACAACCCCTAAAACACATACCAAGGCACTGAATGATGTCGCAAATATAATGAAAAGTAAATGTTTTGCTGAACAAAATAGGTTAAAGATAACATTTCAGGTTTAAAATAGTTTCGTTCTAATTTATCTTTGAGGGTATTTTCAATCTTTGAATGAAAATACCGTTGACTAAACTGTGGTCGTATAAGCCCACTTTGGTCAACTTCAATTGTTCCTAGATTTAGTGTTTACAGATTTTTTTTTGTTAAAAATTCGTACCTGTACCAACAAACTTGCACCATTTACAGTTAAAATTGCAGCTAAATTGAAGACTTTAACAAATATCTCTAATAACTGTTGAAAATTAGTCTGTGTGAAACCGGAAATTCATGACGGTAGTCATGTTGGTAAGTTGAACCTCTACAGAAAACTCTAGTTTGGCTGTTAGATTAAGGCACAGAAACTAGAGGAGTGGTCGTTTGAATGCTTAGAAACGTGAATAAAAGCTGAGGATTATGCTGGTCGGCTCCATAAAGTTTGCATTCAATACACAATAACAAGTATATTTCTGCCCACTCATGGAGGCCGTCATCAGGCATAAAAAACAGTGTGTAGAAATATAGCGCACTAGCTATTCTGTAATGAACACACACTTGGAGTCGACTCAAAATCCTCATCTTTTAGCGTGGAAACTCTTTGCCTTAAGGTTGTTACTGGATTTAAGTTAATCCATACGTTAATCAATAAATGTTTGCCTTGCCCTTAGCATATTTAAAACTGTTCTGACGGTAGGGAGTAATTAAGAAGAAGCATCCAAACAATCCGAATACAGAGGAGCGTTTGAAGGTATGATTTCTAACACAAAAACACTTTCTTCTAACACTTGAAATCCTCTTTCTTTCAGACTGGCTGGACAATGGTTAAATTCTTGAATCACGATCCTCAATTGCCCTATGGGCTTGTTCGGAGACTCAGTGGCTCTCTAAACCCTCCCATCGGAGAGTTTTAAAACAATATCAACCCATAATTCAGAGCTCTCAAATACACACTAGCAAGTAAACACAACATTCCCCATTCCGTCCATTAATCAAAATATCTCGTAATACTAAGCATGAGCATTAAGAAGGCAATATATATTGATAAGTGACAAAATGATAGGAAAACATTACACTCCTAAGAATTGAATTGCCTCGTTGTACACCATGATTGGACATAATTCCCGTAATTGCTAAGCAGTATTCATATCCCGTTAGCCTAGGAATTAACTTGCAAAACTGTCCCTCCTCATCCAGAGATAAGCTCAGTAGTTGAAAAAAACTTAATTCGAATATTTCTTTCATTTATTATTTACAGTATTAATAAATGAACTACATTGACGGCGTACACCTGGTTGTTCGTAAAATACTGCAATAACTCTCAGGCCTTTACACGTATAATTAGTTATATATAATTAATATAACGACATGCATATCGTGCTATGTAGTTACGTGGTATAGTAATAGAAAGAAGAATTTTAGAGACTTGTTTTTTTCATTCAGCTCATCAAATTTTTATAGGCCTATAGTAACACACGTTCAGCGGAACTGGTGGTTACAGAACTTTACATTGTTTATGCCTGTAAACTAAAAACTGTGCATTTTTCTAGCTGTGACTGAATCAGCTTGATAGCGTGTATTTCAGAATTCTTTATAGCGTTGACTTCAGTTTTTGCGGTGTCCTGTAGTATATCACGTGTTGCTGAGATCCAGTTACAGCACAAGTCGGCGGACGGAAATAGGAGTAGCCATTTTGTTTAGCAAGAGATCGATTTCTCGTGATGGTGAATAGGATTTCGGTTCTTCCACTCTCCAGCAA
This sequence comes from Lithobius niger, assembly GCA_023313725.1. NCBI lineage: Eukaryota > Metazoa > Arthropoda > Chilopoda > Lithobiomorpha > Lithobiidae > Lithobius > Lithobius niger. The sequence goes on along the minus strand of JAHWFP010252439.1, from coordinate 50,470 downwards.
TACTCTCAGGTAACATTCCATTCGGCAATGGATGGCAACTGAGTGGTAGTGCCGCCTTTGTCAGAAATTTCTATCTCGAAATGGAGATCTTAAGAATTTTAGAAATTGCGGTAATGTTATAGATGAAAGAGATGTCATGTTTTTATTTGCAGCAGATGTTTGCGACAAAGGAAAGTGAACCAAGAGCTCTTTCTATCCACTTTATTATGACAATGCAGATCGGAAAGAAAAGAAAATGTTGTAACGTAACCCTTGACATTTGAAATCTCTAACCTTGCTACCCATATACAGGGTGATTCACGAAGTACTGAAAAATAGGCCTGAATACAGGCCTATAAAATGTAGGCGTATACTATAGGGGTGCCTAATTTTAATAGCATATGAAACAAAAACCTTTGTTCAATCCAATAAAGAAGGTTTTCGTTTCACGTGCTATTAAAATTAGGCACCCCTATAGTATATGCTTATAATTTATAGGCCAACATTCATAGGCCTATTTTTCACTACTTTATGAATCACCCTGTATTGTTTGTCGATTAAGTACAACTCGGTTTTGGCGCCAGTGCTTTACTTTGGTAGTTCAGAATAAAAATATTATTTTTTTTTTTACAAATTTGAACGCTGTTTGACAGTCCCCCTCCCCCAAACAGACTAATACATTTATTCTTTTTTTGTTGTTTTTTTTTGTTAATGTTTTGCTTCTTCTTTTCGTTCTTTTGGTTTCTAGGACCACTTTTGTTCATAATATACTTGATTTTAGATTGGAATTGCCTAGCAACATTGTCACTCTGGCATACCATGGCTTCGGCTAGGAGCGCGATTGATCTCTCATTTACCGTAATCGATGTTTCAAAGTAAAAGCCAAAAGTGCGCAAATTTATATTAAAAATCGACGTTTCGGTTCATCGCAGAGCCTTTATCAAGCGTATCCTGATGTAAAAACAAATTACAAACAACGTAAGTACGTCATGAGTGGCAATAAGTCCATTTCAACAAGGCAGCACTATAGCTGGGACGTTTTAAAAACGGACAAAACAGTAACAAAATTTGAAAAAATTAAAAAAAACTAGAGGTTACCTCTATGCTTCGTTAAAATGACTTGTTAAAATTCCCTCAAAGTGAGAATTTTTCCCTCCTGTGGAAACCTTGGTTTGGTGTCGGAATTTGTTAACTCTAAATTTTTTTTTATTAATTCAGTGTAATCTTTGATCTTATTTGTGTTGAGCTGGATATGGTTGTGCACCTGGGAAGAATGAACAGAAATACACAAAGTTTCAAGATTGAGACGGGTACGATAATTTGATATTTGGAATAAAATTTTGGTTCCCGAAATAACCGGTTTATGTCCTGTTTTGGTAAAGTGCTGAACAAGTGAATTTGTTGTAGCTTTAAGTTTGAAGTTAGATTTGTGGGACTGGAGCCGCTGAATACGTTTTTGTTCACTTTCTCCGATGTAAATGGCTGCGCATATATGATCTGCACGAGGAATTTGATAATAGTATTTTTTTGTTTGTGGGTGGGAACTTTGAATTCATTTTGCTGCGGGTTTTGCATTACTTGTTTCAATTTGGGATGTTTTTTGCTTAAAAGTCTGATGCCCTGTGTATGCAGAAAGCTACGTAATCTTTCAGTTACCCCTTGAATGTATGGGGAGCTAAGGTATTGCACATTGATGTGGGGGGGGGGGGGAGGTTTTTTGAGCAAACGGTGGAATGGGATCAGAATTTGTGTATTTGTACAAAATATATAGAAATTCTTGGAGGTGGTGCTGCGGTTGTGTGGTGTGAGCTTTGGCACGATTTAATTGATGATTTAAACTGCTCTATCCCTGTATTGCGATCGGTATAGGAATGAAATGGAATCACTCTAGTAGTTTGTTAGGGGCTTCGGTAATGGAGAAATTCAACATTTCGATGTGCGTTGATAAAACAAGTGACGTCACGGAAAGAGATGTAGTTTTCTATTGGGGCTTCCATGGTAAATTTTAAGTGTAATGCTGTCATCGACAAAGTGTTTGTAATACAGCGTATTCGCAATTTTTTTTTGCAGAACTCGTTATCTATTTCTTTCCTGAGAATATCACGTAGGAAGGCCGCAATGGGGCTTCTCATGGAGACACCTGAATGCTGGTGAAAAAAAAAACCGTTTTTCGTAGAAAAAAAACTGCTTTTCGAAGGAAAGCAGTGGCAAAAATCATTCATTTCTCGTGCATTCATGAAATCAGTGACCTCCCAGACAAGTTGGTGGAAGGGCAGAGGTCAGAATTTAATTTATTATCAATAATTTGCAAAAGTAAGTTCCTATCAAATGGGTACATTGCTTTGACGTCAGATGTTGAAAAATAAATTACGTAATGTAGTAATCGACGTATACCTCGACCAAATATGCTGATGAAGTTGAAACGTATGGTCTTTCCAGGACTTGATCGGAACTCGACTCCAAAAAAATTAGTTATTTTAACATAACTGGTCCTCATTATTGCAACTTCCCACTGTGTTCCACCAAATACGATCTACTATATACATTGAAAAATTTAACTTATGATTCCCAACTCTTTGACGAGCACTTACATCGAACCCAAACCTTGTTTTTCAATCTTGGTGTTGGCTTCCCCAGGATTTCGAATTTCTCATTAGGTTCAGCAAATTGTTAATTCAGCATTGATCAAAGGCTGTTTTACTGCTGGGGACGTAAATATCATGATTCGATCATTATTGGAATATGCAATCCCAGTTTGGTCTCCTCGGCCCTGCAGAAGATATCGACTGTTGAGGGTGTCTAGCACCGGTTTACAAAATCGTTTTAAAGGTATCAGCAAACTTACCTACTGGGAGTATCTCTTGACTACCGGGCATGAATCACTTGAGCTACGGCGCCTCTGCACAGAACTTACCACAGCCATTCATTTCTTAAGGGGATCGTTGATGGATGCTTCAAACTTTTCGAATTCGTGGTCAGAGCCTAACATTGATCAGATATTAACTCGGTCAACATTTTTTTCTCTAACCTTGATGTAACAATATATTTCTGGCTACCCTTTCAACGTTGAGACGTAGTTCGATTTATTAAATTTAGACGAACTGCTATTGCTGACAAGACCTTTTCGACTACCTTTAATTGGTGAAAACCACAATCAGTTACTGCAATTAAGTCAAAAGTTATTACAGATTATAATCGGTGAAACCGTCCCTTATTGTAATCTGGAAAAGGTCGCTAACGACAAAGCAGCCGCCATTTACTCCGGGATTTTATTTCAGGACTAGCACACATCCTGGGAACTCCGTCAAAGGCGTGAAAAAACACGAGCAGTCATCGTAAGAGCAAATGACTTACCAGTGTAACAATACATCATCAGAAGCGCGAACCGTCATATTAGCGAATTCTGCTTTAACTGGAAACGAACTGTAAGTGCCTATAAGGTGGCTTACTGAAGTAATTTCTAGTGTATAATTTTCGCTGATGGCTTATTTCCAATTTTTCCTCAATTTTTCCTTAACTGTAAACGACATAAGAGCGAATTTCCTTGGTAGGACTCCGTCTTAAACGTGAATTATTCGAAGAAACTTCCGATGTTAGAGCGGACTTTTTTATTGTCTTGTCACAATTAATATAGAATCTTATCGCGACGCGGTATCTCGGGCAGTGCACAATCAGAAGTGTTGGGGGTGGGTGGAGGGGGGGGGGGGCCAGCGCTTTGTGCGGGAAGTATAGACATCCAAAAGCCTCACCATTAAGAACTGCCGGTAACTCACTGCCGGAAATTACGAAGTATTAAACTCCGGATGGCGTTTATGAAGATTTGCTCTTATGACGATTAGTGAATGTGGTGTTTCATGCTTTTGACTCTTCGCGTTTGTGTCACTCATTATTTTGACGTATAAGTGTATCGCTCTTGTGGTGATTTGCGCTCGTGACGGTTTGCTCTTACGTCGGTTTGTAACTTTCGCTTTTCTTATTGTTTTTTTTTCTCTCTTGTGACGGCTCGCTCTTGTTACGTCACCTTCCACATTCCTCGGGAGAAGCATGTTATGGGGGAGGGGGGAGGGGGATTGAGGCTAAATGACGCGTCGACAGCTTGGCGCATGGCGCATAGCGCCAACCTTAGTCACAGTGCAGTATGTTGTAGGAACGTTGTATTCATGCAGTTTTTGTAGTCTCCAACTATCTAAATGATTCGTTAATAGTTTTTCGGATAACGTTCATTTTTTCTTTTATCTGTGACTGATGCGCAGCTTTCTTCTTCCAAAAGTACACGAGGTCTTTTGGATTCATGCTTGCGTGTAGTCTATAGGGATTAATACTGGTCTAGACACACGCTAGTGTGCCGCTGCCAAGTAACAGTAGATAATCCCATTGTAGACATCCGATTGTTAAAAAATTGATTGTGAATGATAAAAAGGCGGCGTCACTAGCAGACATGTGTCTGTTAACTGTAAGCAACTAAAAGCATATTTTGGCATGTTGAGGATAAATCCCAATGCGACAGAAATCTTTTGAATTGCGGTAAATGTAAGGACAAGGTAAAAGGATAAAGAGAAAATGAAAGTTAAAGGTTGAGTGTCCACCATTCATAGAGAAGAAGGTGCGTCAATAACGTTGTTTTTATGTTACTGACTAGCTAACTAGTAACTAGCTAGTAACGCTGGCGCCATGTTAAATCCCATAGACTCATTGTCATGGCTAGCGCAAAATTCAGAAGGCTTACGAAGCTGAACTTTTGCACACGGATGCATGGTGATCTGAGCATGGTCCTTTTGTTGGTTTGGTGGTTGTAGGGATCAGGGCAAATGCGTGGGAGGGTTTTGAAATTCGCCACCAGCGAATTTAAACTTCGTTTCTTTTCCAAGTTGCAACCAAAGATTTTAAGCAACAATGGCTTGAACAATCAAGACTGATCCTTAGATTTATTGTAAAAGCCTGGACGAACTAAAAACTGAACTGTAACGAAGGACAAACATTAACGTTGCCGTGGATTGCGTAAGAATAAAGGGATGCACGTTAGATGATGGTACCGCAACAATACGACTATCCACGAGCTAATGGGGTTTTTGTTAATAACACAAAAATAAAATGCTTCGCGTTCTGCTGTTTTAGTAACAGCGACCTTCTGGGGTTTCTCCATGACTAAATGTGAACGAAATCTTGAAAAATTAAGGGGAATGTACAGGGATAAACAAAACAACTGAAGGGGATGCGCTGATTGAGTGAGCGAAGCGAACGAAATCAGCGATTGTTAGCCAGTGTGTGCAAAAATGGGATTGAAGCATCTTAAACAGACGGTGTAACCTTATGTATGTTCACAGTCCTATGAAACTTGTGATATCCTCCCAAAACCAAAACTGGTAGAAAAACCCGCCAAGTTTCCAAAAACGGTCGACCTTTGAAGGTAGTGATAACATTCAACCAAGGAAAGGCCGCCAAGGTCAATCCTATTAGCAAAGTTAATCGCACCCAAATAATACTTTGGAAGTTAAATGAAAACTTGAAGATCGCTAGAAGACAGTGCAGACAGTATAGCGAGTAGCACTCTTCAAGTTTTCATTTAACTTTCGGCTATTAGTTGGTGCGATTAACGTGGCTAATAGGATTGACCTTGGCGGCCTTTCCCTGGTTGAATGGTATCACTACTTTCAAAGACCGACCGTTTTTGGAAACTTGGCGGGTTTTTCTACCAGTTTTGGCTTTGGGTGGTAAAAGTAACTCCAAAAAGAATCCACGAATTTATTCAATTCCACTTACCAGTAGTTGAATCAAAGAAAAAAAATTGGGTATTTGATTGGTGAAAAGGAGTTTTTATGATCAGGTTAAGTACGACCTACCGATTTCGTTCAATTCACTCACTATGTTGGCGTCGATCCATGCTGTACAGCTTAAAATCGATGTACTGATTATTTTGACGCAAGCTGATTGCAGTTGTTGCTCAAATTAGTTCATCACATTAGGATATCTGAAGTTCATGTACAGTAAAAAAGGTTTTGTTTTTCGTTGAGCTGCTGTAATCGGAAATCGCCTGCTTTGCTCGCTCAATCCGCGCACCTCCGTGCTTTAGAAACGCGAATTTTTGGCGTTTGAAACGTACAGGTTCACTTTTTCCTTGCCTGTAATGAGTTAAAGCCAACCAATTTGAGATCTACGCGTCGTAATGCTGATACTATGTATGATGTACAATATGACGCCATTTTAGTACATATTTTTTGCACGAAGTTTCTTGCCGATTAACTTCCTTGGAAAAGTAAACGTTTCATCCAACTTTCGGATTAAAAATGGCAGTTTTTTGCGTATTTGGGAGTTCAAATATCAAGTTATAGTGATGAAACTAGATCTACTCGAAGCGTAATTGAATTATCGTTCATTTGGTAACACTCTCACCATCTTAGGTAGCTTAGTATAGGCTTACAAAGACGCACGCACGTCGCATGGTTTTAATGATGTTGATTTTACACATTTGCCATAGTGATACAAATTTCAAGGGCCCGCCATTTGTTAATTGAACAAACGTTGTAATTGTGTGTACATTTGCTTGTTTAAAGTCTGTTAATGTGCTTCGGGCGCAAATGTAGGTGTGAGACGGTGAGGTCAGTTGTGTGGGATGGACCGACCTGTTATCCGGGCGAAGGAGTGAACATTGCCTCGCCCTGAGCCAAAACGGTCAGCTCTTTATTTCCCTATGGTGGGAACATTGTCGTGCAAAGAATATTGTTATTTACTAATGCAATTTGCTAGGAAATATTCGTTATAAGAGCGAAGCGAGTAGAGTAACGCTATTGGTCGTGCGAGCGAAGCGAGTAACGCTATTTGGATTTTGTGTGTGTGTGTGTTTATCTGTTTGGGATACGATAACGTTCAAAATGTTGTTGTAATTTGGTTGAAATTTTATGAAAAGGGAGCTTTACGTATGAATTCTAGATGTCGAAGATAAATTTACGACCTCATAGTATTTTTGGGAATATTCCAATTTTTCGTTAGCTAAGCCGTTATTTAGTAGCGGTTGTAAGGGAGCTCGATCTATAAGGTTGTGAAGAATACTTAAAATAAATACGAATGGTAAGAAAACGCTATTACTGCCAGTTTCAAACGTTTTGAAACAATGCGGCCGCTTTCTATAACAAATAGCCCGCATCGCGGAAGAGCTATTCAGATGCGATTGTAAAGATCAGTGTTGGACTTGTGCGCAGAGCACCAGGCACAAATCGTATTAGTGGCGCAAAGGACAAAAATAATCTCAGCCGAGTAATTGCGATCGGCAGAACTCAATGATGTGACTAATATTTAACTGTATAGAAGCATGGGTTTGTTAATTTTCACTGTTATAAATAATGTTTTTCATTGACACGCACCCAGCCTTAGCCACAGCGCCAGAAGGAGAGCGGGACGATTTTGAGACATCACAGGGCCATTCTCTTCCTGAAGTAAACAGGACGGAAAGCCGACGGCTCAACAAAAGTAAAATAAAAACGGATGCAAACCTATTTACGTTGCCTTTTGGACTTATATTATTTTAATCCTTGTTTCACGTTTGATTTGCGTGTTCCCTTCGTTTCACTTGGAGTGTGGCGCGACAAATAAGCGCCTCTCCAGTGGCGATTGGAAAGTGTATGTTTATTTGTATATATGCACTTTCCTTTTGGCCGTGTCAGTATATATATGCACGATTCCCCGTTCAGGCTGTCTGACATATAAGTCCAAAAGGCAACGTAAATAGTTTGCATTTGTATTTATTTTCTTCCCGAAGTGTTATAAATACTAGCCAAGGAGGAAGAAAGAGGAATCTTAGAAACCCGAATAAATTAGTGCATTCAAGTCCATAAATTCATATTAAATTTACTAAGTAATAGTTACTTGTTAGAAACTATTGTTTATCGATTTTTAACCCACGGCTGCGATGATTTCGACGGCGAGACATGCCAAAACGTCGAGGGGCAAAACCCCGATATGGATTTGCATGTCTCGCCGGCCAAATCATCGCAGCCGTGGGTTAAAAATCGATAACCAATCGATTATAACCAATAACTGATTTATATCACGGTTGGGACGTCCAGCTAACTCGTATTTAATTAAAATGTGTTTGTGTTTTGTGAAAATTGCTTCAAGAAAACTGTGATCAATCAGTAGCTCAATACGAATGAAGGTTATGCCATTTCAGTTTGTGGAGGGGAAAGTGTGTGATAGACGGACGAGTTCTTTCGCTCAAACTTTGTGGAGAGGGTGGGAGTTAGACAGTTTAAGTGTAGGTTTTTGCTGGGTTTACGCTGGAAGCTCGCTCGTGTTTATCGAAGCGTTTATCGTGTTTGGAGTGAATAATTCGATATGTAACACAGCAGGGGTAACGTGACATTGCTGGGACAGTCTGGAAAGGTATGTAATTCATTTTGTGCGTTTTTAGTTTGAGAATTGTTTAAAAAATACCGTAATAGGGTATTGGTATGAATGAAGGTCATTCCATTTTAGTTTGTGGATGGAGAGGGTGGGGGAGTTAACGCTGAGTGAATAAACTTAGTTATGGGCCAGACATGTGAGAGTTTGCAGGGAGGATTTCATTCCTTTCGTTTTGCACGTTTTTATTGCGTTACGTTTTTTTTCACGATGTATTTGGTTGTTGGTGTGGGCGTTCCCGGTCGCGTGATCCGGAAGTGTCAAAAGTGTGGGTTATCGGCAAAAGTGTGCGATGACGCACACCTCCGGTGTTGGTTAACGGGATTTAACCTACGGAAATTTAGCGTGGCGTTGAGTTAGTGTGACGTCACAGCCGTAGTATAATCTAATTTAAATTTATAAATCCACTCAAATTCGTTGAAATCTGTAAATATTTGGTGCGATTCCTCTCGCAGCACTTTCTTTCAAAGGAGATTCTACAAGGTCACGCCAGATTACAGAATCTGTACGGTCAGGCCCGCAATATGTCTATGCGTACTAATCATATTAAACAGCCATGATGGATGGTGAAAGAACCCGCTAATTCCAAAAAAGGGTCGGCATTAGAAAGCAATGATATCATTTTACCAAGAAAAAGCCGAAAAGGTTAACCCATTAACCAGGCAGTTTGGCACATTGCCTTCTCTAATTTGTTTTTGGAGCGTGATTTACCTACTCAAGCTCCTCTACGCTAGCAAGCGATGTCGGCATGGTATGACTCCACATCACCCAAGACACAGCCACCTACAGTAAAGGCCGTACCATCTTTGCCTTCCACAATGCAACCGCGACAAGTTTGGCAAGTGGCGTCATCGGTTGGCAGAATTTGGCACCACCTAGCAAACTTGCGCTTATGTCAATTGTTGATTTTAGTTGCCTTTTTTGGTCTGATACGATACGGCCTTTAATGTAGGTGGCTTTTCCAAGACCGCTTTTCCTAAATAAATTGGACTGCGCATGCACCGACTTTGACGTCAGTTGTGTTCCTTGTTGCGTCATGTATTCAGTTTGTTATCGTTAATATCAACATGGCTGTCGTTGTCGATCCGACTCTCGACCACGAATGGACGCAACTCTGGACAACCTGGACTAACAAACTAGTGAATACTTATTATAAAACGTAAGTGGGACTACTCCGAACGTAAAAATTGTATTCGAGTGTCTTATGCTACAATTGGCAATGTGGAATTTACGTTAGGATCAACATTTATCCCAGCCGATGATTTTCCCAATATTCCGCACGCCGTTGCTCATGAAAATTAATTTCGCCACGCCACTAGGTAGTTTTGCATTTTAATTCAAAATTTCAGTTTTAATTTTTTAACGAGTTTTTCACAATCTGAGGAACCTTAAAATCAAAAAAAGGTAAGAAAGATTAAAATCCTTGCCTGGTCGGGCTGGAAGGGCACCTTATATTTTTTTCGTATACGAAACAGTATATAAACAGTTCCTATAGGCGGGTTGTTATTGTCAGTTTCGTGCAAGAATTTCATAAATAAATACATAAACTGCTTATGCAAAAAATCGCAACATTATTATTTTCATAGACGAAAGACAAAGCTCTCTATTGGGTGGTTCCAATTGGCGGGTTGTTATTGTAAGTTAGGTTAGGTTAGGTAAGTTTGGGGTTTTGCATTTCATACTGAGGTAGTTAACTGGTTGGGTTTGGCATTTCATACTTGGGCAGTTAATTGGTTAGATTATGTTAATGATGATTTAACGAGTTTCCGCAATTTGGGACCAATTTGTAGTGCCTTCCGTGAAAATTAAAGGTAGATTTTTTTCTCCTTTTTTCGAATTTCGGGCCATGTGCGTAAAGGGAACATGGGAAGAAAACTGGCTCTCGTCCGATTTTTTTTCTAATGGAATAAGAATTTCTTCCATTTTTTTGGGAAAACACACCGTTTGGCCGTGGTGAAGGTCCAAAGTTAGCACCGCACCGTGCCAGAAATCATGAAACTGGGCGAAAGTCCGGCAAGTGAAACGCCAAACCCCAACCAGTTCATTACCTCAAGTGAAATGCCGAAGCCGGTTCCTAACCTAACCGACAATAACAACAAAACCACATGAAACTGACAATAACAACCCATCTTTCTGAACTGTGTACGGGGGAAAAATATCAGCTGAGAACACAGGAAGGAAACGGCCTCTCGTCCGTCAGCGCAAAGAGTGCAGCTTTCAATAATTCTGACGGCCAAACGAAGCCTTTGCCCCAAAATGTTTATGCGAAAATGTTGTTCAGTTGATCACTTTACGTCATTCTAGCTCAACGAGAGATCAATTGGTGAGGAGCCCTTATTCTTCCCATAATCCGCGTAAAGTAAACTTATTCCCTCTATTGTTTATTTTCTTTCGAAAGTGATCGTGGAATGAATCTACAATTCTGCCTTTATTCCGTTAGCTACGCACCTAGTATGCACTGTCCCCTTGTCTCACACGTTTGTCAAATTGATTATACTACAATAAACTATTACACTAAATAATCGATTATACAATAATTACCTGATTAGCAGGAGCCACATAACTACACGAATTGCCAATATGCATAGAATCCTAGGACAGCCTTCCCGCGAACCGTAAAGTAGACGCCATTTTTTTTCAGTGATTCGCCAATAGCCCAGCAACAGGTAGAATTCCGTTTTCCGTGTATGTTGTCAAAACCTAATATAAGCTGGGCCAGTTCCGGTTCAACTTTTTTTTCATACAGAAACATAATTGGCATAAATTTTCAGTCAAGGACCTACAACCCTTCATATGCAAACGATTTAGCCACAAACAGTTCAATAACAACGCCTACATTTTGCTGGCACGTCTTCTAATCGAAATCATGAAAAATCGACTAATATTTCAGTCACTTCCGGCCATACGATAAGGATGATAGGCATGACCCGTTCAAATAAACGACTGGAGTGGGACGAAACGTCATTTAAGAATAGCTCACGACGCAAGCCCCTTTTTCTCCCGGAAAGTATTTCAATAACTGATTTATGCATTACATGCATAAGCAGTTAAAAAAGGTAAGAATGTTTAAAATCCTTGAAATGGCAAAACGAAACTCAAAACAAAGAAATGTGCTGAAGTACTTCCTCGTCGTAGTGTGCTAGTTATTTTTCACATTCGTGCAATGAGATTGGAGGTGTTAATGTTTTACACTTTTAACAATCTCCTGGTACAGCTCAACCACCAGCCCTCAGTCGGTTTGCTTGCATAGCATTCCCATCAAAGACCAAAACCATAAGTTACATTTATTTCTTACAACAATAAACATTCCTAAACATTGTGATCATTCTGACTACCACAGGGCCTCGTCACAAAATATGTGTAGAACACCGTTTTTTTGTGGTTGTTGTAGTTGTGTTTTTTTTCCTCCGTCCCGCCAAGTAAAACTAGGGTGCCGGTAACAGAAACTGCATACTGTTATTTAAACCCAAAACTTTAGCATAAATAACTCAAAACTAATTACCCTTCTTCCCGCCAAACAAAAAAATCTTACATTTTTTTTTCTGGTGACTCCCCCTCACCACTGCCGTCCATTGAACATTCGAGCCTTAGCCTTCAAATTTTCAACAACAATATGTTCTATCACATATGCCGTACAAAATCAAGCTCCATAGACCATTGTGTTCTTGTTTCTGTTTGCATTTGTAACGCATGGAATTCAACACGGCGTTCAACACGGCACGGCGTAATTGTTTAAGTGCTGCGTGTTGTTTTGAGAGACTTCTCATATGATTTAATGACGGTAGTGATTTTGTAGGCCATACCACATTGTGTGATAGAGTGGGTGTGAACTGTGTATTGCTTCGACTTAGTTTGGTAAAATGTGAGTATATTAGCATTGTTTACTTATACAATACTGTTAAGTAAATAACATTGGGGCTAAACCAAAGAACTGCAAGTTAATTTTTTGTTATTTGTTGTTGGCTGCTAAAGAAACACGGAAGCGGTCAATTCTTAAAATTGATTGTCTTGCCGTATTCGGGGTTGTTGACAGAGCGAGACTCTCGAGGAAGATATCTCTCTTAAATTTGACCATAATGGTACTTTTCTGATTGTTTGTCTGTTTGTTCAGCGATTTGGTATATAATATAAATATATTAGAAAACAAAAACGAACTCAGTTGATGTTTAAGATAACTTTTGCACACGATAGATCAGCCATTCTAATTCTAATTCTAAAGGTGCATTCTAATTGATTAAACGACATCGGTGGAAAATGTTAAAAAACTAATCGTCGAGTATGCTTAGCTCAGCTCTACAAGTAATTGAGGGTTCGTCCGAGTCCTTGAAAACCTGGAAATATACTGGAAAGTAATAATGAAATTCTGTACCTGGAAAAATGCTTGAAAATCTTGAAAAATGATATACGTATCATCAGGTGGGATGAATGGAAAGTAGACGACGTGACTAAAGAACACTGAAAAATTTAGCCAAGAAAGTAGTCGAGTGTGCAGCCTTACTTTTTCTTCCTTTGTTTGGGGCATGAAAAGTTTTGAAGTTTGGGCTCTGGCTGTAATTGTATTTCCGTGTATAAAGGTTAGATACAACAGTAAAGTTTCACGTGGACTAAACAGTACAGCAACCACTGCAGTATCTGAAACCTTACTGGAAACTTTACTTGTGTTTCTTTGCTGTTTTGACTTTGGATCAGTTAAACCTTACCTCAAACATCAAACGAGTTCGTTTTGCTCTCGAATCCAATTCTCCGTTAGATGCTACTTGCGAAATTAAAACGGCAGGTCAAAATTACACCTAAAGGCTGAAAATTAGGCCTAAAGGCTAAAATTAGGCCCAAAACCTAACACATTTTTAACCTGTAATTGTGATGGTAACTACTTTTAGATTTCAAAATAGAGATCGCTGTGCAGTACGTGATGAAGGTCTGCGACTCAACATTTTCGTTGGTGGCGGTATCAAGTTTTATACCAGCAGCAGTATGTGAACCTTTTGAACCTAAAAAAAAGGGTTTAACGAGCGTTAACCACTCCTGGTCATCTGCCCGAAGCCCTAAGGCCCTATGTCTGCAACAGCTAGATTCCCAGGCGGTCACCCACCCGAGTATCAATCCAGCCCAATGCTGCTTTACTTCGGGGATCTGACGAGAACCGGTGTTTCCAGCACTGCAAGGCCGCAGATCTTTTAAACCTTTGAACATTTTGAACCTTTGAACCTTTTGAACCTTTGACTACTGTTAAACGATATCGTACTGATGATTGTTTGGCTTGCAGTTAAATTCCTTATTATTAATATTTTTAATCTAGGGAAGACACTTTACTCTACACAGTGTAAGATTTATTGGCAGCGGCAGCCCTAATAGTGGGTTAACTAAGCAGAAACTAAATGCTGGAGCAAACGAAATCCTATTAAAATAAATATAATACGTAGCTTAAGTCAGCAAAGAGTAGCAGTACGTAACACCAAAAGGCAAAGAGCCCAAATTTAGCCGAGTGATTGCACCCAGATTTTAAGGAGCATTAACAAATATGGCAATATCATTAAAATAAACACTAAATATTGAATAAAGTTCTGTCCGCTCCGCCTATAGTAGGCCCAAAGCCGTTTCGTAGTTGTTTTTCAGGCGTCAACTGGAAATTTTCTAACTCGCAATTGGGGGGAAGAGGGGGGGGGGGGGCTGATGGGGTGGTATATAATATCACGTAATGACGTTCAGTAACTCCGTGTGTGTGGGGTCAGTAGGTTGTTGTGGGAAGATAGACAGGGCCTGTTATCATTTCGCTTGAGTGCACCTCTGCTATGACTCGGCTGGCCTTTTTGGCAGACATTTGCCCTCCCAGGGAATCTTCCCTTGATGTTGTTAGTTTGCAACACCCTATAAGTGCGTGGCACAGTCCACTACAGTAGTGGGAGGCGTCCAGGGGGGGGGGGGGGGGGGGATGACGGGCACTTTTCAAGCTAGAACAAGTAGAAAGCATTCGGGTAGCGTAATAAAGCCCGTGATTCGAACTAATTAGCTTGATTCATAGCCTGGCCCAAGTCAACGATGGGAAAGCCGAAGAGAGAGAGAGAGGCAGGCAGCATGTTGGAACCATCAGCTTTCAGCCGTGACGGACGCAAACAGCTCTGTGAGAAGAGGGAAGGGCAAGAGTGAACGGACAATTGGAAGGTTGATATGACTCCTGTTTGGCAACAGTAGGACGTAAAGCGGAGATGTCTTAATTATACATACTGTATAGGGTTTAATTCGAACGGGCAAACATGGTGTTTTTCTCTGGAGCTCAAAAAGTGGATGATGAGCAACAAATGGGGAGTATCGCGAAAAAAAATTGGTTTGTGCCGTCCTTTTATTTTAATTGCTGATTCGAAGTCAAAAGCATTAGCAGAGGTATTAGTAAATAAATACAGATGCAAACCTATTTACCTTGCCCTTTGGACTTGTATGTCAGACTGCCTGAGCGGGGAAACAAACCCGCGACCTTTGAAACCAAAGGCCGAGATCCTATCGTTGAGCCATACTGACACGGTCAAAAGGAAACGTCCATAGGCAGCATTTAACACGTGCATATATACATATAAACATACACTATCCAATCGCCACTGGAGGGACGCTTATTTGCCGCGTCATACTCCAAGTGAAACGAATGGAACACTTAAACCTGAAATAAGGATTAAGACGGGAAAGCCAAAGGCTCAACAAACCTATAATACAAATGCAAACCTATTTACGTTGCCTTTTGCCGTTGCCCGCTCAGGCAGTCTGACATATAAGTCCAAAAGGCAACGCAAATAGGTTTGCATTTGTATTTATTTAACTCTTGTTGAGCCTTTGGCTTTTCCGTCCTTAGAGGTATTAGTAGCCCCAACTATCACTAGGGCCCCGCGTAGAACTGAAAGAAGTAAGTCACTATATCTAGTTAACTTTCTAATCTGTGCTTGAAATCGCATGCAGGCAAGGTGCACCAGGCAAAATAGGTGATCTTCGAAGCGCGCCGAGTCATTCTTTCTAAAAATAGAATGAAAAAGGAAATAGACAAGACATTACTATCTATGTAGCCTATTTTTTTCTATATTATTAAAATCCTTGTTTAAAGACTTCGAGAAAAAAAATTACAAAACGCTGCAGCACAAATGTCACCGTGCAGTGAACAAACTCCTAACATCCAATTTTTGTAATAAGTTAAAGCTCTATATACGATGATGATAAGTTTACAAAACGGCGCCAAAAAGTAATCAACATTCACCACGCACATGAATATAATCACACACGCTTTCATGTTTACATTATTGGCTGCTGGAAACGGAAAAATGCCAAAAAAAAAAGCACCAAAGATGCCTTTTCGCAAAGCCATAAACGTCGCATTTAAGGTTTTTAACAGTTCCATAAAACCTGCCGGTATGGAGAGGCATGGTTCCATCACCAAGCCAGTCACCCGAAAGAACACAAACTAGAAGCAAAAGCGACTTAAGAGAAAACAAAGCACTTCGACGATTAAACGCTCGGAACACATCGTCATCTTAACGGTATAATGCCGCAAAGTCGAATGTTAAGGATGCAGCCTCCCCATCGTTTATGTCACGTCCTCCTCCCGAGAAGCCACGGTTTGTTTCTTTTTTTGCTGAAAAGTAAATAAATCTGTCATTTTAACTAGCTAACACCCTTGTTGTTCTTGCCCATTCCATCCTCACTTCAGAATAGTTTAGTCCTTTCCCCAAACCTATTGCGCAAACCGTTGTTTGTCAATAACCACAGAACAGATCAAACAAGTTTCCCCGGTCTTCGATGTTGAAGCCCGGTCGGAAAGCTTTGCCGCCATCCAGGCCGTATCCATGCCAACCAGTATCCTTGAGTGGGTTAATAAAACCAGCTCTGTCCGAAATTACGTTGCCGACGCCGGAACATTTCCTTGCCTGCCATGCCGTGGTGTTTCAAACGAACAGCAGACGCTGGAAGCGAGGAAGCGAGCAAGTTACCGAAAGAGTTGCCGGAGTCATAATGGTAAACAACAACAATAGCACGAACCAGCTGCAGGCTTAGTCCAATATTTCATCATTTTTGTGGTCACAAAGTTTCCCTTAGGGTTTTCGACTTGACATTTACAAGAAAATATTGATTCAAACGAAACCATCGCTGCTGAAGTTCCCGTATTGCCTGCAGACAAATTTACTCGGCCTCCCTCCCCTGCTGCCCGCCCTCAGGACCCGAGCCTTTTATTCGGTCGAATCTCCGTTTAACCTCTGTCGGTTTACAAGATTGTCGAGCGGTGACTTGCGCAATTCGCGTTCCCCGTGACAAGCGGGTTAACATCAGATTTCCAGATCAAACCGGTAAATCAAACTTCTGCAAGCGTCATTATTTTTACGTTGGTTTCTTAAATATGAAACAAACGACGACGCAGTAATTCAACCCTTGTTGACGCACTACACGACGCTACTTCCTACAATCGTAGTGGTAAAAGCGTTTAACTGGAATGAGCACATGAAACAAAATATCTTTTAAAGTCGTGGTGGAACAGCAGGTGGCAATACGCATATGGCGCCCGAAAAGAAATTAAAGTAATTATCCCCAAAATATTTTTCTTCATAGGTTTAAATGCTAGACCTAAGGAAATAATTTGAAAATCATGAAGGGGTTTATGGAAAATTAAAGCTGTTATGTTAATTAATTGTTAGTTTCGGCCACGGTTGGAGGTACCAGGGCAGCCCTCCGTATATGGCCGGTTTTATAGAGCATTTTTGTGATTTCCCGTCTGCATGAAAATACTGTGAAAGTAACGGTTGTGGTTTGCTTGAAGAAATCTTTTTGAATTTAGCATTTATTTGAACGCAAGCCCTGTTGTTGAAGGAAAATTTTCATTTCATGTATTCCCATTGTTGAAAGTCCCCCGAAATTTCCAAGAAGAGCAGAGCATTGTTGTGATTCCCCGTTTGCATGAAAATGCTGTGACGTCACTGTATCTGCCAATCATTGTTGAAAGTCCTTACAAATGAAACACCACCGTTTGCAGTCGTTCACCGCCCAGTCGCCCAAAGCCTACAAGATTCCCACTACGGACTTCAATAGAATAAAGATTATCGAGATTCCCGCTTCAATAGAATAAGTATTATCGAGATTCCCACTGCGGACCCACAAAAAAAACAAACAAAAAAGACGATCTTAGTTATATAGATTAAAAATGTGATGTCCACGCTGTTGACACCATATATATCACGATCGGCGAACGCAAGGTGTTTTCAGAAATTCAGACATTCGAAAGTTTTATTTTTCAGGTTTTGTAGTGCTGCAATTTTCGCGCCAATCAATTGTGGCACCGTAGGCAGCTGTTAAGAATGCCTTATGGAGACGAAATTTGGTTCAATCTCAGAATCATCTTTTCGATTTTGATTCACGTCATAGTATTATTATCAGGTCTCGTCACGATCTCAGTTCAAGTATCAACTCAATCCGTCTCGACAATCTCGAAAAGTTTCTGATTTTTGTTCACAGTTGTTTGAGACAGTCGGACATTGGGTCGACCTAAAGAAAACAATACTTTTAAACAATCTGCCAAAAAATCTATATAACTAAGATCGTAATATTTGTTTGTTTGTTTGTGTGTGTGTCGCCAGATCACCGAGATTCTAACTACTAATTCTTATTTCTTTTGTTTGTGCGTCCAGACGGAATGTCTGCCAAACGGAATTGTCTGTTCTGTATAAGTAATGTATTGTTCAAACTGTGTTTTCAACAAAGAGGCACAGTACGGCTGACGTCATATGTTTTTCCAGTCACAATATTTTCATGCAAACGGGATTTAGGCCTATACTGCTAATGGGAAATCACAGTATTTTCACGCAAACGGGAAGTCACTACAATGCTCTTTAAAACCGGCCATATACAGGGGGGGGGGGGGGGGGGACTGCCCTTGTATATATATATATATATATATATATATATTTTATATGAAAAGGACGATTTCTATAATTGTGGCAAGATGGAAATAATGCAATGATGGGCGAAAATGGGTAACTGCAGCAAAATGTTTGAAACAACCAGTTTCATACGATGAAAATATTACAAGTTTAAATACAAGTTTAAATGTCTGCAATCAATGGAGTTTGCGACCTAAACAGTATCCTACATCATGTTATACCCAGGGGATCTTATCCAATGTAAATGAGGTATCTCACACACATGTTGACACGATAAATTGATGTTGTTGTGCATAGAGAAGAACCCCGGATTATTTTAATAGCTAACCGATTAATAAATTACCGTCTTAATTTTGATAAAACGACACGACGATTTCGTCAGTCTTCACGTGGTCACTCACCCATATTCTCCTGGATGTGCTTAGGATCTTCATTGATCCTCTCCTGGTTAACACTGGCCACTTCGGCATCATGTCCAATGTCCATCACAAGTCACGTAACGCAATTGAAAGTGGCCTGCAACTGTCCAGAAACAGTCAGTCAGTCACGATTCCAATCACCAAGGGGTCAAACCAACATACGTCCCCGCGAACGTCCGACGTTGCCGAACGCGACGGAATGGAATTTTGAAGTTATTGCCAAGTCCTCTCGTTGGTCAGCAATCCGGCGGTCCATTCCTGCGTTCGTTATTGTATACGACCACGAAGCAATATATATGTTGTCTCTCGATACAACGTTGTAATCGACTGAAATGAGTGATGGTTGTGTCATTGTGTTGGCCGTAGTTGTGTCACCATCGAAAATCAAAACTCATTGTGAGAGGTTGTTGATGATAGTGCATGGGTCATTACTAAATTACAAACCAAACGGAGGGAAACTAGACAGAATGACAAATAAGCAAAGGTTTCAAAGCAGAGACGGTTGTCATTATGTGAGGCACATCAGTCACAGTATACACGATGCATCAATAACACTTATAAAGGGTAAGTACTAAAGATTGCATAACATTAATTCGACAATGCCACAGAGTAAAACAAGGAAGAGATCAAATGTTCTCGTTGAATAATCTCTTTCGCATTGTTGCTGCCGCCACTGTGCCGAAGGAAAAAAAAACTAAGTCCATATCTGAAATGAGGAGGCCTAAGCAGGACCTAAGCCTGACCTTTTCAAATTTACATGGATTGACCGACGTGGGGAGCAGCCGTTTCTTTTCATTAAGGGAAGGAAATCGGACAAGGGGTCATATTCTTAAATTAATGGTGAAGACTATAGGAGGAGGGATTGTCGTAAGTTTTTCTTTTCTCATCGCGTCGTGGGTCCCTGAAATGCTCTTCCTGTGGCTGCTACGTTAAAAAAGGGGTTAAATAATGTTGATCTGACCAGATATGCTAAGTTTTTATAGTTTACAAGGCAATGGTTTCAACCTGCCATTATTTGTTGAAAATAATTGCGAGTTTAATAATTTTAATTTACGCAGGGTAGAAGTGGATAAACCTATCCTTTCCCCGTCCTTTTGCGCTGAGATCACAAAAAAATTATTTATTATTATTATTATTATTATGATAGGCCATGAGTGAGCAAGTACAGCCTAGTGGTCAGCCCTAAGCCAAGTAAGTGAACGTGGGTCGAATCATGGTACGTACTGGACTTAAACATCTGATTTTCGAAAAGTGTACGAAAAGTATAAATATAGCTGCAAACATATTTCCGTTCCCATATATCGAGCCCATTTGGATTTCCGTCCTGTAAGAAAATTATCATAAGAGTTAAAGGTTGTCAGATTATCCTTTATGAGTTACTAGGCAGAAGCTGTTCAAACCGAAGAGGGTGCATTCATACTCAGCCTATTACATTTTTTCTAAAGAAAAATAATTTTAGCCTAACTTGCACTTAGTGTTCTGACGTTTTTTCGCGTTTTTTCTTCACGTCCTATTTGTCCACCCCTACCACTTGTGTTATTATTTTCTGAGCACCGAGAAAACAACCGGTGAGGTGATATTATGAAGTATGCGATGGCTACAAATGGAAGCAAAAAACGCTAAGCGTAGGGAGCAGGTTGTAAAGCTGACTTGGCAAAATCCAAACCTTAAATTTTAACTCTCCACCACCTTAATTAAACTAATAAAATTTGCAAGAAGCCTAAGAAACGCAAAAAAATGACAAATACTAAGGAAAATCCTTAAAATCCGTGAAACAAGAAAACTCATATAACGAATTTCTACAAAGCATTATTCGTTTTCTATAGCTTAACATTCGCATCTCAAAAGCAATCATAATCAAAACTGTGACCCCACGTTCACGCTTTCCATTTTTACAAACTACTACTTTCAAACGACTTATTCATTCTGTAACGTTGAAACCATTCCATTGTAAAAACCAATCTTTAAAAGCAGGAAGTTTAAGTAGGAGTTATGTAATAATTTATACCAACGGTTTGAAATGCCGAGAGGATATGGGATTTACACCTCCGCCAAGAATAAGAACAAAAGAGGAGTTCTCTTGATTTGGGAGGCGGTGTGGTTAATCCAATGTTCCTTGCGGCATAACTGCAAACCGTGGGTGTAAGCATCTTGTACCCATGGTGAATTGGTGATTTATCCCCGAATGGAATTATTCTCCTGGCAATTTTTTTTTATGTGATCGCCAATTCTTTTTGCGTGTGCATTAGTTCAGATTTACGTGTTAGGCTGGATTGTTAGCTTCTGGTGAACGGCTCGCATTTCAAAAGGCACTGTTCCACTACTGCCCGTTACTGAAAGTTTCATTCAAAAGTTCGTTTATTTTACGAAGCCTGGGTTGTTGGTTTGTTCTGAAAATAGAGAGTTGTTCTCGCTTTTTGATGATGGAAGTATAGATAAGTGATCTTTCCCACAACGATTTTGTGCAACCACGATCGGAAATGAGAAATATTCATACCAGTCAGAAAGAGTCACGCAGTTAGTAGGATAGTGCGCTGGTGAGTTAAACCTATTTATTGTGTGAAATGTCTTTTGTTGCCGTTGTTTGTTTAGAGTGGCATGATTTTTTTTTGGTTTTGTTTTAATTAGACGATTTCCTTTCGTTAACGAGAGTGGGTAAACTTGCTGCGTTGCATCTTTTTAAGTAGTAAACAAAAACAGATCGTTAAATGTTAGAGTAATGGTCTAAAAGTCAAACCCTAGAAGGAACACGGACAAGTTTTGGCAGTAAGGGTCTACGTGTAAAATTTTCTCAGTAAGAGGTTGGTACGCATTAGACCCTTAGGGACCGGTCATTATTCATCACACAGGTGGGGGTGGGGGCCGGAGGAAATTGGGAGGGGGTCATGACATTTTTGTACCCTCTCGATTGGGGGGGGGGGGGTCATACATTTCTCAGGTCCCGTCACAAGAGGGGGGGTCGGGGTTCGAAAACGTTACTGACCAACTGGAAGACAAAGTCATTTTTGGACCTAAAAAATGGCACTTTCAGCAGTCAAAGTTTCTAAATCCGCTTCAGTTTCTGGGGGGCAAGCCCAGACCCCCCCCCCATGATGTGAGTGTTTACAAGGTTTTGAAGCTATTACTACCATTACTGCATGTATAGTTTTTATAAAGGACTTTGTAGACAAACTTGGCAACTGGTTTCTTGGCTTCTTCTGTCCTTCAGGTGCTATGTTATTATGGATGCGGTTATACAAGCAAACAGTGTGTTCATCATACTTATTGTATGAATGTCGACAAGAGATGGGTGTAAGGAACATTTTATAGAACATTTTTAACCCAACATGTCTTTTCGTTAAAGATGACACACTTTTCCTTACAACTAATGGTAACTGTCTGTGTGGAGAGGTACTTACTTAATTTGGCTACAGCACTAATCTTAGCTACAAGAATCATCTGCAGACAGTCTCATTAGGTATACGAAAAGCG
>JAHWFP010252439.1:0-28202 GCA_023313725.1 Lithobius niger | reverse complement strand
AAGTGGGGGGGGGTCAAGATTTTTTTTAGGGTCTCGAAGGGGGGGCCGTCATCGAAAATTTGATGGTCACATTTTCATTTCCTACAGCTCCCTCCCCCCCGGCCATAAATAATGACCAGTGCCTTGCTATCCTGTAGTCAGCTTAATGACTTACTAAGCCAATTTATAAATCCAACTTTTGTAAATATAATTCTGTCCTATTTGGACACAACGTGTGTGTGTGTGTGTTTGGTAGTAGCAGGTTTTTTTTTTGTTCTTGGGATATCTTTAAAAAACATCATTTGTTTCTTTAGAATTTGTGAGTATCGTTATACGAATTTCGTAGAGTTGAGGTAATTGATAAACACCAGTAATGCTCTCTGCTGCGAATACGCTGTCATGTTACCGAACCCCTCAAAAAAATCTTTTCAACCTAAAGCAAAGCAGGAAATGCACAACTCACTACCATTGGAACATGACATGGGACTTCATAGGAGGATATCTCTTTGCAGTTTTTCGTCAAAAGCCGTGTAACAAGGGTCTAATGGTTACCAAGCTCTCACTACAAAGTTTTACGCCTAAACCCTGACCGTCAAAGCTTGTCCGTCTTCCTTCTAGGTGTGGACTTTCAGATCTTTAATTTTAACATTTAACGGTCCGTTTTAGTCTATTAATATGTGTTACTTTGACAATTGTAATCAACTAGTTACAAAGCCAATAGCGGCCATTACAGATTAATAGCGACGATGACATATTCATTGTTTCACTTGGTATCAACTATTTCTTCTACATACAAAATTTGAAGGAAATTGGATGATAATATGCATAATTTCAAAATGGCAGCTTGATTTCAAGATGCCAGCCATTAGAGATTACTAGTGGCGAGGGGACATTCACTGTCTTAATTACTGGGATCAACTGTTCCGTCTCCATTCTAAATTTGAAGGAAATCTAACGATATTAAGCGTAATTCCAAAAGGGCTCCTCTATTTCAAGATGGCGGCAATTGGAGATTATTAGTGATGATGACACATTCGCTGTTTTAATTGGTATCAACTATTTCGTTTCCATTCTAAATTTGAAGGAAATCTGACGATAATAAGTATAATTTCAAAATAGCTGCCCGATTTCAAGATGGCGGCCATTAGCGATTACTAGTGATGATGACGCAATCACTTTAATGTGATATAACATTTTTCGCCTCAATTCTAAATATGAAGCCACACGATATTAGGCAAAATTTCAAAATAGCCACATAATTTTAAAATGGCGGCCATTACAGATCAATAACAACGAGTATATCCCGCTTGCTATCATGGTGGAAGGTAGAGGAGCGGGGTATAATCGGGGTGATTATACCACAGTACCTTTTCGTTGTACGCATGCGTAACTTACCGAGCTAAGCTTAAAACAGACGCCAACTTCTCGTTGGAGACAAATAATTGTATGAACTGAAAAACTGGTAAGCTAATAAAACGTAGCATTACGTTATAAATATTAATAATAACACAAAGAATGTTTAGTCCTTTTGTTATTATTTATTTTGAATTGGGATATACTCCAATAAAACAGCCCTCTAGCTTTTGTGGATAATACGGTAAAAATGTTTTCGTACTCAGCCTGTAACCAGACTAAAACTAACTCATGCTAATTAATTTGAAATTATACCCTTCGCGCTACGCGCTCGGGATATAATTGCAAAATAATCAGCATACGTTAGTTTTAATGTCAGGTCACAGGCTTCGTGCGAAAACAGTAGCCGTATTATCCACAAAAGATCTAGGGCTATTACTACTTACTGATTATACATTCATTGTTTCATTTGATATCAACGAATAGCTGGCTCGTGTATAAATGTGCAAAATTTGAAAGAAATCGGAATTTTCTTAGTGCTACCACATAGCTTAGAAACACAGTACATTCATCCGGAGATTGTAGGCGTCCTGTCTTCACCGAACATTCGGAGCATACACGCTTTGGGGTAGGATTTGTATCTACACTGAATGTGAGGCACCTTTCCCTCAGATCACGAGAAACTGCTCCTGCACAGAACGCTACCTTTAGTATTAACATACAAGCATTAACATTTAATAAGTTGGATTTGTGAGCGCACCGAACAGTATTCTGGAAACTAACACGAATGTGTTATATACACCAACATTAATTATTTATTGCTTTAATGTGTACACTGGGAGAATTTGGTTACTGTAAAGAGATTTTTTTTAAATCACCAAATAGCATTGTTTCAATTTGCACGTGATGGCTTTTTTCTGAGTAACTATTTCAGGTGAACTAAAATACCTTCGGAAAAGTACATGTCCACCTAGGAACCTATGGTTTGACCCTATTTCTATGGTTTTAGATGGTGTAGTTTGACCTGTAGAGAGGGACAGACGAAAGGTACATCCCCCCAGGAACGAGAAGGTGTCTATTTGCCCCTTCTCTGGATCACGGATTTGGCTGGGCCGAATTTCAAAAATTTGGGACTAATAGACAAACCTTGTCTAGTCGAGGCTAGATTCCAAATTTTGTTTTAAAATGTTCACTTTTGACGGCGTTATGAGCTCTGAGATTTGAGATTTTAACACATAGGTCCTAGGCTTACCCTTGCTAGTGTTAATTTATTTTCACTTGCAGTTTATGAAAAAAAAAAAAAGAAATTGGAATCGTATTGATTAGTTCATGAGTTGGACATTTTCTTGTTTGTTTTCCATTATAATTTTCAATAGAGGTACCGTATAACTGTAGACAGTTTGTGCAGTGGTAAAATTTCTGTTTTGGAAATATTACTTATTTTAACTTCTGCAGCAGAAAAGCAAGTTTCAGGAATTGTAATATAATCCTTGAGTTGTTCTATGCTTAATATATTACTTTTTGCACGAACTGTTTTAGAGATCATGCTGTTATCGGCTATAATATCACAAGTGCTCCTACGAAATCGATAATTTGTGTGTTTTAGCACGAAACTCCTTTACAAATTTACCGAGACCGAAAGTCGAGGAAAATTTGCTGGAAAGGAGTTTCGTGCTAAAACACACAAATTATACATTTTATAGAAGCACGAATGGAATTCGGTTTGAGAATTTTTTTTTTCCGAAGTAATTCTCCGACGTAATTTCGTTTTACGGTTTCGTTTTCGATTCGCTGTGGTCTTTTCTGTTTAAGTCATCATGTTGGTCGTTTGGCGGAAAGGACACGAAAATTCTCGTTTTCAGACAATAATGAATGGGTCGAAAAACAATCGAAACCTATTCAGGAGGCAAAACCTGACAGCGGAGCCTGAGAAGTCTGTGAGAAGTATGGATGCTGTGTAACTAAATTAGTTTTTCACGTAGTTTGAATTACTTCATTTTACAGCATCAGGAGAAAGGTATTCCGACTTCACGCCAGGAAGTAACACCAACCGGAAATGACCCCCTGCTTTACTCCTTTCGCTTTCAAATCGAACACGTACCGAGTAAATGCGAGTTGAATTTCTAACCACGTTTGCTCCTACAGTAATCCGAAGACGAGCAGCAGCGAAAATAAAGGCACGTCCAGTAACAAATTCCGATTTAGTTCGAATTAAATAAGTTTGGATCCAGTTAATGTGAACAACGTATGTTGAGGTAGATTCTCACCGCTGAGTCTTATAAAAAAATCAAAAAAAAAATCAAACATAACGTAGGTCGGATAATCTAATCCAAATTTTGATAATTCTAGTACCAAAATTATGTTGGATGTTAGACTGATAAAAGTATTGGCTTCTTTCGTTTAGTGTGGCCACGCCAACAAAATGTGTAAGCACATCACTTGCTGCTCTGCCTGTTTTTAACGAAATTGCATGCAACCCTCAACTGATGGTATATAAAACCTAAAATAGAAATGGTCAGCTGTTTTTTCCCGTTTCTAGAATAAAATCCTTATATTATATAATTTACATTCACAAAATTCAAAATACAAAAAGATATGTTATCGGTGACTTAGGCCTATTTGTATTATAGTCAGGGACGGGGAATGGGGGGTGGGCGATGGGGCGCAAGTCCTGCCTCATGGCAAAGTGCACTTTTTGTAAGAAAAAAAAAAGGGCCGAGATTTGTTGGAGCGGTGGTGGAAAAGAGGCAAAAAAGGGGGCAAAAAAGGGTAAGAAAGTGGTGCAAAGAGGGGTGCGAAGTGCATGGTGCAAAAAAAAAAGGTCCCCTGACAAAAAGTAAGTTGCCCCTGCCCCTTTGGGGGGCCTGTGCACGTCCCTGATTATAGTAGTAATCCTTTGTCTACCGTGGGGGTTGGAGGTACGCATAAGGAGCGTTTTTCAAAGTCCCAAGTGCACGCAGTTAAGTAACGAGATTGGACCTCGCATTTTCTGACACAACTCCCTTAACAACTCAGAAGTGCTTAGTGCTTTGCGGTTTGTGCTTGGGATTTTGGGATTATTTATTTATTTATTTTTAAAGCTAGGATGCAGCCTACGCCTTGGTATGCAAGGGTGTAAAAAGCAGAAGTAAATAGGCTTTCGTGAGTTCTACGTAAATAAAGTAGTAAAGGGAGGAATCTCATTCTGCTGTAACTTTGACAAGGATGGATCCAGAATTAAGTCTTAAAAGGGGGTACAACGAGATTTGTCTGTTTTACCGCATTTTATTTGCCTTCTTCTTTTTTATTATTTTTTTACTAGTTCCATTTGCAATGGAGGTGGAGTAAGACACTTACAAAAAAGCATTTGTTTGCTATTCGTTGTACTTTGACCATATTTTTACGATTGGCTTTCCTGCAGTGCGTTGGAGTACCCTGTAGAAACCAACCAATCGAACTTTCCGAGCTACGTTAAGCATAGTTTTGCGGCAGCGAATCATTATGTTCATCATAACAAACGTGTTATTCTCGCAGATGAGGTGACCAAACTGAATGATAAACATAAGAGTTTTTTTAGTTCCGATTTTTCCGTTCATTAGTGAAGAAATTGCATGACCTTCCAAAAAAAAAAAAGAAGTTGTGCACAGATTGGAAAAAAAAAACATGCTTTAAATGCGTTTTTAATTTTTTCTTTACGTTTCACAAAGTTATGGAAAACCCTGAAGAAGGAAACTCTTTTGTCATTTTTTATGTGTTTATACGTAGTCATAATTTCTAATTGCCCAGATCATACAAAATCGGTATTTTTAATATTTTAAAATATTTGTTATAAATCAATATTCGAGATGATGATCAGATTTCAAGTAGCCGTTTTCTTCATTTTCGTTTCGAAAAGAGAGAACATAACGCACTGTTTTATCAGAAGCAGCAAAAAGGAAGAGTCTCGTACACAACCCGAGCCACTGCACTGTGACTGAGGTTGGCGCTAATGACCTAGCTGTCGACGCGCCATATGCCAAGTTCCCCCCCCCCCCACTACACAATTCTCCCTCATGTTCCACCGCTCGTGCTGAGTCCCGACCCCACGCCACCTACGGCCGAACTGGTGACCTATTTTACTTTTGCCGAAATCGTACGTTACAAATTACGCTGTGTAGGTTTTCACTTACAGAACGGAAAGCCAAATGGGCTCGAAAAGTGATAAATAATACAGATGGAAACCTATTTACGTTTCCTTTTGGATATAAATGTCAGAATTCCTGAGCGGGACTTGAACCCACGACCTTTGAGACCAGAGGCCGAAATCCTACCGCTCAGCCATACTGACACGGCCAAAAGGAAACGTCCATAGGTTGCTGCCTAATGCTGCGTATAGACGTTTCCTTTTGGTCGTGTCCGTATGGCTGAGCGGTAGGACTTCGACCTTTGATCGCAAAGGTCGTGGGTTCAATTCCCGCTTAGGCATTATGACAATCTAAGTCCAAAAACAAACGTAAATAGGTTTGCATCTGTGTTTATTTATTTAGGTTTTTACTTAACTGTTATTTGTGGAAAATATCACTAGGGTTGCGGACAGTCCAAGCTTGTGTCAGTTGGCAAGTAATATACATTTAAATTACCTTAGATCGAAGGAACGTGTTTTGTTTCTCAAGTCAAGGCTGACTGAGGTAGAAATTGCACTTCAGTTTGGCGATATTAAGTCAAATGGCCTAGCGCCAGAAATCGAAATTTTTGCAGGTCCTCTCCCAGCGACCTTGTGACAATCGATGCAATACAAAGCTACATCTATCACATGGATAGGATACTCTTGGTATAAGCCCCTAGTTTTGACCATCGGTGTATCCACCCGCTGACATCACACGGAAATTACATTTAACCTTTATCCGCCCGAAAATTGACTATTGTATACAGGCATGGTCTCCATGCTACGAAACTGACAAACATAAAATCAGAGAAGGGTTACTCGTCAGTCCAAACATTTAAAGCAACTTCCTTATGAAGATCGGCTTAAACAGTTGGAGCTTCCTACTATGCAGGAACGTAGAATAAGAGGAGAACTTATTTTAACATACCAAATCGTAAATAAATCGATTGATTTGCCCAGTGAAACATTTTTTGAACTCTCTAATGTTGGTTTTACTCGTAGTCATACAAAGAAGCTCAAGAAGCCAGCTTTCAGAACTGTCATTGGCAAATCAAGTTTTAGTGTGCGTTCCATCAGTAGGTGGAATGCCTTGCCTGATTCGGGGGTGAATTCTACAACGCTCAGCAACTGGAAGAGTCGCTACGACAAACTCTAAACCCTACACTCATGTTTTAAGCATGTGTTTTATTTCAGGTTTGCTCCCTTATTGTTATTGTTAGTTGAGAACGGCGGAACCTATCTGTATCACATTTCATACATGGGACCTTTATCAAAATTCATCGGCCAATTTCAAATTTCATCACAGTTGGAACAAAATTAAGGGAATAATTCAACGTAAAAAAATTCCAGCCCTTGGCAATATAGTAAATCGGTGAGACGATCTTGTATCATGAATCTTTACTAATTCAATCGTTCATTTCCCTTGAGATCTAATACGTGTGTGACGTCATTACAACATCCCGTTGGCATGCCTTCACGAACTTAATGTTTGGGTTGTCTTTTATAAATTTCTTGAAGTGATCAAGGCCCTAAGGCGAATACAGAGCCGAAAGTATTAAGATCGGTTTTGACTTTTGAATTTTTGGTGGGGGCTTCACTTCCGGTGAATACCTGTGGCTATTTGCCCTCCCAACTTGCGATATCTCTTCGATCTCTCTGTCGTATTGGGTCAGATTGCAAAAATAGATAGCAGCTTCAATAGAATAAGACTTGTACGGTTTGAAGTAGATGTGTATTTCTTTTTGCTCAAGTTACTTCCATCTCTTACTTTGGATTTAAGATGTATCATTTTTCCTTTAATTGAAGTACATTATTTGTTAGTTTATGAACGTAATTATGTGTTCTTAAAGTTAGCTTTTATTCTAGTGTCAACTGTTGTCGATGAATGAGGAACTCACTTACCGGTACTGAGTTAAAAGTTTCTTTGTCCTATCGGTAGTGGTGCTTCAAGCTGTTTGAGCTTCCTTTGTAATACCGTATTTAAAACGTGTCACTTTAAAATGGATTAAAGTATAAATGGTTTAAAATGGTTCCTTAAAAGATCCGAATTTGACAAACTAATGTAACCTTACTCAATTGGAGAGGTGTAATTTTGTGTTTTAATGTTTGCTGTTTCAAATTTTTGTGTGTGATTAAACACGTTTATTGTTATTATTATTATAAAAATTAAGATATTTCGATGCATGGCTATTTTATTCAAACCCCCAACCCTTCACCGGCACTACAATTGCTACTTTTTCCATACTTGTTTAAAAAAAAAAGGGGAGGGGGAAGGAGATTTAGTCCGATTTGTCATCCCTTTTTGCGTCACTAATGCCACCGACTTCTTTTTCTTAGTAAGTATTATTCTAATTTTATTTTTGAATTTTTATATCTAGGGCGTGATCGATCGTAACTCGTGCTTTTGTTCACGATCAAGATATAAAAATTCAAAAATAAGTTAATAATACTAACTAAGAAAAAGAAGTCGGTGGCAGTGGTGACGTAAAAAGGGGTGACAAACGGACAATTTTGAGAAAACATAGTTCAGAATTCAAAGACATTTCCATAGTATTTACTCGACCCATGTTTGGGCCGTTTGGCCATTTTCTCGAACCCCCACATATAATTTCACATTATTCGTGTACATGATAGAAACAAAAAAAAAGTACAGTATTAAAGTTGCTTGGTAACCTTTGAACTCAGAGGTACGAAGTAGAAAATATAATATGATTTTACTGCAAACTTTTTAAAACCCAAAAGAACGTCGCATGCACAATGTTTCGTAGACAGATATGCCGAAAAGCAGACACACACCCACCGAACAAGCAATGCGCCAGCAATGTTGCAGCAGCATCGATTGTGATAGCATCAAAACCGAACCTGGCATGGTTAGTACAAGTCAGGTGTTTTTTTTTTGTTTGAAAGTACGATGGACTGCAGTGTAATGTATGGCTGCACTGCAATGCCCAAGATCATTGTAGCCTTGTGACGTCATTCGTGGAGTTCTAACACCCCCAATTATGTATAGGCTCAGCTGATCACATGCTGGTAATCAGCTGGTCATGTAACTGTTTAAAACTGTTGTCTATCAGTTAAACAGGATCATTCCTCCACCGTTACTAGAACTGGCTGTACCCATGTTGTTTACTAGAGTATCTCGGTCACTAGGGCGTAGTATTTAATAATGACCACAAGGTCGGGATTAAATTAGACAATTACATTAAAATTCCCTTACTTGCTCACGGCTCCTGCTTCGGTTGTGGTTAAGATGAATTTTTTTTTTAAATGTTTGGCAAATTAGAGAAGTTCCTTTGGTGAGGATGGATTTAATTTGTTCTGATTTTTGTTTTGTTTTGCTGCGTACTGCAGCTTGGAGTGATTCTGGCAATTGCTAGTTACGGCCAGGATTGTTTTTAGTAATTGTGTATAATTGCTATATTGTTTAATCTTGTGCGTATGGACATTGAATGAATAATTTTACCAAGATTGGGTCTTTCGCAACGCGAAGGCGCTGGAACACCTCCCATCAATGCTCGTAACTGTCACTCATAAGATTATCTTTTGTATTTTCTGGTTTAGGCTAGTATTGTTGAATTTTGAATTTTGCTAGAAAACTGAATTTTGCTGTTTACGGAAAATTCTTGCTCATTGTATTGTTTGTAAATCACTCATGTTAGTAGATTAGTAAAGCTTGGTTAAGTTTTATTTACAGGTTTTGGGCTTTGGTTTAACGCTTTTGCACTTTGCTTTAACATTTATGCATTTGAATTTAACGCTTTTATATTGTGCTTTAGCACTTTTGTACTTTGCTTTAACACTTTTTCACTTGGATTTATCACTTGTGTACTTTGGTTTAACATTAAAAAAATAAACTACATTCTGAAACATTACATACCGTTATGTAATAGACTAACCCGATACAAAATAATGGGAAAATGGTTTAATGGCTCACAAATACCTGAAAGACATTACAATTCCAACAATACGAAATCGGACAGATATTAGAAAATTACAACTTGTAATTGGACTCATTTTTCTTTTTTAGATGTTACACGAAGTTTTTTTTTTGCTTTGTAATATGTCATACGAATTTAAATAAGGTAAAATTGCAGGTGTTACCTTTGATATATTATAGGGTACTGAAATAGACCTTTTGGGTAAATAAAATATGTATTCAATTTTAAGGTACATCGATTAAATTTAGCGTTTGAATTACAGTCACTGAAACCCCAACTGCAGTAACGTTTAACAACTACAATACACAAAAACATCATGCACAGGGCTCCCTTCATGCACAAAATTTAGAAGCTAGAAAAGGAAATTCATACGTTAATATTTTTGGATTCTGTTTTTCGTATTTGCATCATAGTCTACTCGCCTTATGGTAACCGTTGTGTTGACGTTTGTAACATTACGATTTCGTAAAAGTTGCGCTACTTAGTCCAAATTTTTACAAGTTCTACTTCTAATCGGTAAGGAAAATGGGGAGTGGTGGGGGGGGGAGGCAGCGCTTGACGTGTTAGACGATATTTTCTTTTTCTACGGGTGGGGTTGCAAAGGTTGTGACGAGTATAACGGAGAAGAGGTTTTTTTTTTAGGGGCAAAATTTGGATGACGTCTTTTGTGTACGGCCGCTATTTTGCCTCCCCACAGCGAGGCAGCCGTGGAGCTTCCCCGTACGACAAAACCAGGCTTTCAGTTTCGTTTTAAGTTGTTTTATTGAAGCGTCGTAATAATATGCTGAAATTATGCTGTGAAAATTATGCTGAGAAAATTACCACCTGCTCCAATCAATTCGTCAAGTTGCAACAATTTGTTCAGTGTTAAAGCAAAGTACATAAGTGTTAAATCCAAGTGCAAAAGTGTTAAAGCAAAGTATAAAGGCGTTAAATTCAAATGCATAAATGTTAAAGCAAACTGCAAAACCGTTAAACCAAAGTCCAAATCCTGTAAATTTATTTAAATACGGTCGATGTTGAAAATTACTTGTTAGTAGATTAGTAAACGTGAGAAGTTGTTGAACACGCTAAAATAAATTTAGTTTTGTTAGTAGACTAGTAAACGTGTTAGTATTTGAACGCAAAATAAATTTATAGTAGGCTAGTACGAATGAATTTATTTTTCTG
Organism: Lithobius niger; assembly: GCA_023313725.1. Classification (NCBI taxonomy): domain Eukaryota; kingdom Metazoa; phylum Arthropoda; class Chilopoda; order Lithobiomorpha; family Lithobiidae; genus Lithobius; species Lithobius niger. The sequence goes on along the minus strand of JAHWFP010252439.1, from coordinate 17,639 downwards.
AAAGCAACTAGTAGATTTAAGAGGCTAGTAAAAATTGTAATATTGGGGGTGTTAGAACTCGCATCCGTGGGCTATCCACGGATGACGCCACATGGCAACAGTGATGTTGGGCATTGCAATGCAGCATACACTACAGCAATGTGTTAGTGACCATAATGTCTTTTACTTTGTATGAAATCAACCACTATTTTTTTTTTTTTAATCGTTGATTAAGCTTTACTGAAGAAAACAACGACAACTGCTGTTACAGTTTAATACGTGAAAGATAAAGCGGAAAAAAATGTTTACTAGCCGAATAGATTCAGGCATTGAGAAGCTACAACGCTGGTGGAACAATATTCTGGGAATTGATGGGCGTCAAAGTGCTGTGCGTTTCTAATTAAAACCGTTCCAAAATCACCTGCTTTAATGCTATCGTCCCTCTTGGTCCATTTTGTAGCCAATAAGATTACGTTACTAGTGAAAAACAGGCGTTGGTTGCAACATTTATTGTTCAAAATGGTGAAAGGGCTATTCTTTGGAACTACCAAATCCTCGAAACTATTCCACAACACCCTAGTCGATACTTAATGTCACTAGTTGGCTCCAATAAGTGAGGTGTGCGAAATAAACACCGTTTCCCCCTCCAGAGTTTTCCTCACCTTCAGGTAAGTCTCTTGTGTTGAACACTTTTCCCTGCAAAGTAAGTCGCCATCATTCCCGATACCGGCAGAGCTTTACGACCTACTAAAGCCGGCAAACTACCCGAAGCGAAATCCCACGAAAGTTATTAGCCTAAGCGAGGCGTTACGTACCTACAACCACTAAGGCTCTATAGCACGCATAGACGGCCAATAGTGTTCGCTCGACCAGCTCTACGATTTCTTGGTGTTTACGAGCTGTATTTATCAGGTGTTAACCCCACAAAACACGGGTTGTAAGTGTTTAGGCTCTCATCCTAAGCTATCGTGTTGTGTATTCACTAACGTCGTACGATACGTCACGTTGCGTTGTAATTACTGTTTTTGGATTGTGTTGGTTTGGCGCGAAAGTAAAATTATAGGCTAGTATCGGTTTGCGTATTTGTAGTCCGTATGGATTGTACCAAACATTGCGTGGTAGAGTGGTTTGGACAAGTTTTATTTTCTGTAAAACTTTGCCAAAACAATACCGTGTAATGTTTGGTACAATCCACAAAGAACAGAGAACACTTACTTTTGCGGCAAAATAGAATTATCCAAAAACAGCAATTGTGTATGGGGCGCTGTTGGAACATATGATAATAATAAAAAACCTAATACAGAAGATTATACGCAAAAGAGAAAAAACAAATTAGAACCTAATAGTTAATACCTTTAAGCAGAATTTTTGTTTATACATAACAAAAATAGAAATCCATACTAAACACTATAGAATTGTGTAATATCTTTTTTTTTTATTAATGACCTATAATATTTGCTCATCATCACTTAACTTGGATTATTTTGATCAAATTTTATTGCTTTTAAAATAATTTTGTGATAATTTTTGGAACCTGTAAGCCTAATTTTGCAGCACAGGTTAGTTCTAGAATAAAAGCATTATATAACTTGACAAGGTTAGGTGTTATGATACGAATGTTACATTTAGTGTCCTTAACAAACAGTTTTTTTTTATTATTTTGAAACAAGAGTTGAGTTGTGATGCTGTCACCAATCTCGGATAGATCCAGTTGTAAATTTGTCGTATAATCCTAGCTTTGTTCGATTTTCCGACAAAGGCTATTTTGGTTCGAGGAGGTGCCTGTTTTAGTCATCTTAGCTCAGCTTCGCTAATTAAATTAGTAACATGATTTTCGCAAGGTAATTTTGGCTTGTTTTTAATTGCCTGCTAAAAACAACTGCTTTCAATGTAGCGCCCTTTATCATGTTTCACTGAGAAGACCGACCTGCAGCGATACGTCATGCCCTTTGCCTTGTTGTTTTAGGTAACTATTTTTTTTAGAGTAACACAATTTAAGCCGCCCTATTTTTGTTACCTGGATAAAATTACTACCGTTTTTAAACCATCTTAAATTTGTTTTCCTGATTGCAATTTATTTAATTTATCAACATAATTGATTTCTTAGCTAATAGTTCCATCTTAACGCAATTACCACGAACCAAACTTTGGCCCAATTGAAGGCAGAGTGGATTGATATTTTTTTTTTAGTTTATATTCATGTTAATTTTTACGATTTTGCCATATTTGTTAATGTCACTCATAATTAGTTTGTGACACTAACTCTGCATACATTACGACTGAACATTTTAAATTTGGTGTCCGTTATACTATACAGCAGTGTGCGAGAAGACTAATTTTCCTTCGAACCGAGACGAATTTGAAACTACAGTCGAGTATGTAGTGAACATAGTATTGCTTGCTAGATCTTTTTGATTTGTGTGGGTAACAACTAGAGTCCGGCCACTGAAAGAATGACTCGGCGTTCGTCGAATATCGCGCTTTTTTGCCAGTAGGATAGGTGCACCTTGCCAACAGCGAGTTCAATCGAGCCCAGACATGGCATCGAATTTGACTCCGTTAGCGAAGCGCGGTAAAACTTAACACAGTCAAGCTCTGGAGATGTTTAAAACGTCGTCTAGTATTTCGAATCCAGGGTGAGTGAATTTGGAGAGTATAGAACTAACACGCAATCCTGAAAGTGTGCAGTGGCTGCTACTGGAGTGTTGTAACGTTTTGCTAAATTGCTACACGTTTCACGCAAGGCGCATTAAGCCTATAGCTTTTCCGGGCAAGTGATGTAGAGACGCCGGGGGAAAAAAAAAGGCCGCGTCTATCACCCATTTCGCAGCTCAATTTTTTCGACACGTCAATAAGACGTATTATTGTAGACATGCGCACAAATAAACAACTCCCTATTCTTAAGAAAGTGTCGGCAGAGCAAAGGAATGCTTGGGGTTTGCTGGAAAAAGGATAGCCGACTTGTTAGAGGTCTTGGTAAATATAAATAAAAATCCATTGTGCTCTTATTTGTGTTATTTCCCAGCTGCTGATTACACTGTACTGTATTACAAACTAAATCAACAAATTGGCATGAGGATTGGTGGGGGGGGGGGGCGAAGCGCACCTAGTTTTCCATATTTTTATGGTAGTAATCGACGCTATACAGCAATTAAAGTAAGGGGCGGTGATAAAGAAAACGCGGGATAACGATGCACCGATTCCTTGTTTCGTGCTACGATACGATTCAAAATGTTTGTCAACAGAGCAAATCATTGAAGAAGATACGTGCAACACTACAGAGTTAACGTCTGGATACAAGAAATCTCACGAAATGAACGGGAGTGGACAAAACAGACGTTGATTTACAGCTCCACTTTGTTCTACGTATGTAAACAAACGAGAGGTTAACGAGAGAGTTTGACACTAACACTGTCAATGTATTTGTTTTCCCCGTTTATCTACGATTTGCACACGTTTCAAGGTAGCCTAACACGTGTAAATTTATTGTAAACTATTTTCAACTCGCCAGGCTTTTGTTATGGAAAGCAATAGAACACAGCCGAAATCACGAGACGGCTACGGCCGATTTAACAGTTGCCGTACGCAGTCCAACAGTTTTTCGTGTTAGGTATAGTATGCTTATTTTAGACATGTGGAGCTCGTTTTATTCTTCATTTGTATTATTTTACTTTACTTATTTAATTATTTAATAAAAAAAAATTAAAGGGATTTAATTTAATATTTCACTATTATTTTTTTGGATTTTGGGCAGCTGAATTTGGATGGCTTGCCTGCGTAACTTGTTGTTCCCTGGCAATCGTAGGGGAGGATGAATGATGATTTAAGCGAGAGCGACGTTTATATTTTCAGTAACGAACCTTGTTTTTAAGTGTATATCGTTTTTAAAAGTACTTCTAGTAGAACAAAAATTTTCTCACTTCACTATGTTATGAGAGGAACCACAAATTATCTTTCTTTACTGCTAAAATTATTTTATGTGTTGACGTAGCCATAACAACGTTTCAAAACGATCATTCCAACTGAATTCATTGCTAATGCACGGACTACCTCGATCCGATCGTGTACGTAGCGCTGCCAAACCATGGAAGAATCCTTGGTAATGGGTAATGAATGGCCAACAGTGCACCTTGCATGCACCTAAAACAAGCAAGCTAGGTCACGACTTAAACAATCGATGATAACACCAAGTCATTCTCTTAGTGGCCCTACTATAGTAAAATACTGCTTGACTGAATGTAACGGTCTCTTGGTCCAGTTTTAACAATACTACTTCAAAACTGCATGACTCTATATAAGACCATACCACCATAGAAAGTGCTCATCGAGGCAATTATTTTGGTATGCGTGAATGTCAAAATACGTCTAACAATTGGAGTAGTTGCCGTATTTTGAGCGGAATCGTATTTTCGTGTAAGGTTGTTATAGCCCTCGAGTCGAGTTTCATTGTTTGTCGGGCAAGGGGTCAGGTGTTACTTTTAGTGCTTAAATGTAAACGCAGTTTTCTTTGTTTCTTTGTCATCACTGCTGTTTTTCAAATTTTAGCAAGTTTTTCAAGTTAAGCAGACCGTATCCACAATATAATACAGGCTACGAACTGAAGTCGAAGGGCAAGAAATAGCAACAGTCGTAGCATTGCTGTTGTCCGTTGCTTTTGGCAACAATTACTGAAGCTGCCTTCCGCACAGACTGTCGTCCATTGGTTTGAACAACAATCACATAAAAACTGAAAGAAGGACTATACGAATATATGGTTTAATGACAAATTCTTCATTTATCTTCAAGCAGAAATCTGAGATTTCTCGCAACACACTATATCCTGAGATATTTATAATCAACCAGAAGTAACTACATTGGAGAAACGCATCCCACCTTGGAGTAATTACCTCACTTCGTTACGGAAGGCGCTTGTTCGTTCCCACAGCAAAAAAGTAGCTGGCAACCGACCGCTGCATCATTGTCTTGTGACATCATCAGCAACTATAGTATCACGTGGTCAAGCGACTACTAGCTTAGAGTAAAAAATAATAGGAAGTAAACACATGTTATGATCATGGTCCCAGGACGGTTGCAACAAATGGAAAACAAGGCCACAACAACATGTGCTTCGTTGCTGTTTCGAACAGTGTTGTTTGTACTCCAAAAGTGGGCGTGTTAAAGCAGTCACGTGACCTACTTAGCCAATCAATAGCGTCCCCTTTGTGCAGATGTTCCCAGGAAGGTCTTAACCACGTCCTGGGATGCGTAATTTTTATTGTGAAAGCGCATCCCAGGATATTCTTACTACGTCCTGGGATGCATAATGAACCACGTGTAACATCTTAAACATCATCCACAACTTACTAAACCGGCGCCCGGTACCTGTACTCATTTTTATCCTGATAGGCTTTGTTTTCCTCCACATTTAGTTACCACATTTGCAAACATCGCCTCCGGCCAGCAATCAATCACATTTTCTGCCGCTTGTTGGGCTGGTACTGCAGTGTGCCGCTAATATTATTCTATAGTTTTTGCTGTGCAAAGAATCTATCCTTCATTAAAAATACAAATAATAAAGCACTGAAACGCAAGCCTAACAATCATCAGTAACGATAGTTTTTAACAATAAACAAAAGGCTTAACAGCTTTGTGGCGCTGCTGTTCTATAAAACTTCACCTACGATGCCGCCGATGACAAGTTGAGATGCGCATCGCCGTCACATACTGCAGATAAGATCGCTAATCTAAACGTAGTAATCATTACAACTGTAGGTCAAAAATTGTTTGTTTAGATTGCATTTAAATAATTGCATTTAAATAATTCTAATGCTCTTGGGACTTTTAGGCCTAATTGTAGCTGCCGTTTTAATTTCATATGCAACTGCGGTGGAGTTTCCTTCTTGGGATTCAGGGTTCAAATTATCAAAGCAACCGCGAATCTTCAAAATATTAGACGTCGACGATTCTAGGTTATTTCTTCCCCATTATTTCTCTTCCTGCCAATTTCTCCCCATCATTTCTTTTATCATCATTTCTTTTATCATCATTTCTTTCTTCATCATTTCTCTCCTCGTACGATTTCAATGAACTCCTTACCATTTCATTTCCGTACTATTTTTCCCCGTGTGAATTTATCTCATATTGATATCCTCCTCAATTTCTTCTTGGCATTCCGTGAGGATAATTTTTGATGGGGATTCCACTACCATGAGATAAAATGAGAGTCCATGAGATAAAATCACCCCGATTTATCATGCTGGAATTGTCCAGTCTTCTACGAGAGAGCATGACTCTTGTATCTCTTTTTAAAAGTCAAAACGGGTTGTCATAAACAGTTAAAACCGATAATCAGCGTCACTACAAGTTTAGTCATGGATGAATTATAGGCCAGCTTACGCAAATATTCCATTGTTAAAAGTTTAGCGACACCATACTTTCTCACAATGTTCTTCATTTTGCTGCTAAAACTAAGCATTTCTTGTTAGGTGGAGGAATGTTTCCAGCATAAAACTGGTTGTTGATTTTCATTTCTGTGAGTGCTGGTGTTTTAGGCCATCAATAAGTTTGTAAATTCTAGAAAGTATAGAACCCACGTAAATGGCATTTTTTTTCAACAGCTGGGAGGAAAGCGTATGGGGGATGAAAACGTTCGGGGATGAGACTAATCCGGGAGGAAATGACTGGAAGAATAATCACAGGGAATAATTGATCCTAGAAGTTAAAAACGGGGCGGAAATAAAGGTTAAGAGGACGTACCACACCGAGGCAGCCGTGTTAATGTTTCGTATTTAGGCATAAACACGATGTCTGCTGTCTAGTTTCGTTTCATACAAATAGCTCCGTCATGCTACGGGAATTTGAGGTTTGAAATTTGAGATTCCTGTAGGTAGCGTAAACGCCACTTTTGGTTGCCATGTTGAACGGAATTTCTCCAAAAAATTTCCCTCAAACGAAGCAAATGTATGTAACTGGTAAACTCTACGTTTGTAATCTTAAGTAAAATATAAGCGATGTTTTACACTTTTCGCCCAAAATGGGGCTGCAATGGGGCTTTTTGCTTGGTTAGAATTCTCTTATTGTTTAGAAAAAAAAACACTATTCCGCATCGACCTACGTACGACGCAGCATTCCTTTCACCTGATATGGCGACTTCAGTTTTTTTTTATTTACTTAATTTAATTTAATTTAATTTAGTTTAATTCGTCTGAATTGTTAAAACTAAACTGTCTCTCTTATCGTCGTGGGACAGATAACTCAGTTTAGGTTAGTGCTCTCTAAAAGCAAAAACAAAACGAACAAACAATTTCTTTCATCCGAACTACCCAATCAGCAGTTGCCTTCTTAAGACGTCCGGTTGACAACATCTCTATATTTGTACGTTTTTAGTTCACCTTCGGTTTACCAAGAGCCTTGATAGATCCATCTATGCAACTCTTGGTCTGAATGTGTCAAAATCTCGACAAATGCATGTTAGGTGGTGCAAGATTGCTAATAAGCCACAATATTCCCACGGTGCCAAATTGCTTGTCTCGTGTTCGATACTGTTGTGTGAATTCATAGACTACTATATGCTGAATATCCTTGGAAAGATTCAGAGAAAATAGCGAAACTCTTTATTTATATATGAATTGCTCTACGAGCACTGAGCAATGTAGTGAAGGATGTTCATGCAATACGACGCGGCAAATGAGCAGCACAATTCTTGCCCTGAATTAGGTCGATTTTTAACTGATATTTTCTTTTAACTTTACCTGTAAAAAGTAACATGATTTACTCACCTTATTGCGAGAATGAGTTGTGGTTTTGGAGAATGAAGGTCTCATTAACATTTATAAAACCAACCTCTTAGTCTACAAACAACGAGGAATAATGAAATATTGGGTGTCGTTGAAACGAAGACTTAAGGACAACTAGTTCTTCTTCACCGTTATTTGTACGCCATATATCTCGTTAATGATGCTATTTGGTCCACACACTTCATCACGGGTATCATCTGTCTCTTCGGCCACAAACTCAAGTTACTTGGTAGAAGCTGCACATATCTAAGTGGCGTGCTGGCGTTTCAACCTCAACTTCTGTTTAATGAGCTTTTCTTGTTTCCAGGAAATCGCGTGACGAGATTGCGGGTAAGTTAACGATACCCAACTTTTATCGTGCGTTTTGTTTGCTGTTTGGGGACGAAGAAAGCCTTGAAGCTCATGAAAACAATACCCCTTTATGTTGAAAGAAAATTCCTCTCCATGATTAGACGTAATGCCGTAGTCTCTAAGTATTTATTGTGGTGCGTGACATTTTTCCCCCCGACCTGCATTAGAAGAGGCCTAAATTAATAAGCTGAAACAGCGTGGAATTCGTGAGGTGCTTCGTTTTCTTCTCCGCGCGTCCGATCTTTTATATCCCTGAAGATCCCTCACGACATTAGAAATATAAGTCCAAACAAAATGAAAAAAAGTTTGTCTTGAGCCGCATGATGAGTAATTGAGTATTTATTTGTACGTGCTAGTCACGAACTGAAGCAGTACATTTTGCATGCATGAAAATAAGGACAGTTGTACAGTATTAGGGCTGTGTCGGCATGCGACAGGTTGCAGTGCTTATATTGGTACTCACATTGGTACTGCAAATTTGGCTTTTACGTCATCATTGCTCATTTGGCCACGAAGTCTCTGAAGTGGGAAAAAGTTTTGGCAAAGGTTCTATTTTTATTTCAATACATTGGCCGCAAATTAGAGGGGCACGATAAGCTCGTGATAGGGTCAAGCGCTAGATTACACTGAATCAGTTAGTATTTCATACTCATGGCAACAGGGGAGTAAATTCGCAGCTGGGTGACCCTGCCTATGATTTGGTCCTCAACCCCTCAAATCCCCCCCCCCCCTCGTGGTACGGTCTGAATAGTCTTAAGGATTGTTTTTTGCTCTATTCCCCCAGTTTATATTAATATTACTGCAATACGACTACAACTTATTGCTTTCGTGGCATGCCTGCATTCATGTCAGTAGTATCGTGGAGGTCCCGTCAGAGTCGGAATCCCTCCGACTTCGTAACCAAAATCTTAGGAGTTTCCGATCGGAATAAAATATCAAAAATTGTCTCTTCCCCTTCTGGCGCTACGGCTTCGACGGGGTGCGCATCACACCTCGGAAGTGTCTACGGTTAAAAATAATTAGTCTATTAAACAACCATTTTATTTCCATAAGACGATTTTATTCAAGCTCATAAAATAGTACATAGTACATAGTTACATAGTTACATATAGTACTGCCCTCTTTCTTATTTTCTACTGAGACCAAGCCTGAAATTGTATACATCCTTTATATTCCGTTTCAGGACTCCTACGCAATTTCTAATCCACACTGTAACTCTCCTTTCATTTTCCACCATTTATCACAAGGCAGTTCCGGGTAGAAGCTGCGGGTTTCGCTTCTCGGCTCTATGATAGATCATTCATGATCGATGGTATCTTACTTCAGCAAGCTGGGCAACGCTAGTAGGAGTTGGCTTCTGGCTCGTGCGAGGACTGGCCTGAAATCGGGAGGCTAAAAAAAATTTCTCATCAGTCGGCCTTGGGTTTGAAGAAACCGAATCGTGTTACTCTTTAAAAGCTAATTTCAAAGCTGTTGCTTTTCAGTACCGGTTTGCTTGGATAGATCGTAGTACGAGTGATAATTTTCACACATATATTTGTATGATAAAAAGCGACGCAGAGCAGAATTTAATGAAGGTTTTCCACAAAAGTAAAACAAGTCATTCGTTCGACGAGTGGTCACATGTGGTCTCGACTCGGACGAAACTCCTCGAAACTCCTCTTTTATGCCAATCTTGGTATTGTTTAACCCTTGGTATTTTTTTTTTAAAGTTCCATAAGATAGTTTGGTCGGTCGTGGGATTCGATCCGGCATTCTCTTGGTTTCTGAGTATAACATTGGTTTCTGAGTAATTCTAATATACAGTATGTCTCAGAAGTACTGAACCAGGTATGCCTATATGGTATAGGCCTATACAGTGTATAGGCCTATACTATACACCCAGAGGAAAATCCTGGGTTCGAGTCCTGGGTTTACTGCGAGTGAACGCCAGTTGTGGAAGACATTTGCTACAGGAGCATATTTTGTTCATAGTTTGCTGATTTGTACACATTAGGCCTAATATGGTCTAGGCCTACACTGTATAGGCCTATACCATATACTATAGAAATTAAACTTATTAATCGAAGTGCACAAAAATATAAAATTGTAATGCTAAATACGAAAAATAAAAATAAATATTGGCAGCTCCCCATGGTCTCGATGTACACATTTGTCTAATTATTAGTACATAAACTAGAATTTAAATTCATTCAAGTAATATGTGGTCAGCTAATTTACCCCAATTTTAACTTTAACGGCGTATACTCGCAATCTTTAAAAGAGACGCAGGTCCCCGCTGCAATCCTCTTTAACGGAGGTCGCTATGTGATTGATTCTCTCATGCATGGAGCAAGCCTGAGGCTGGTTTTGAGCTGCGAAAATTACCCGACGTTCACCTTTTGACAGCATACTTTCTTCTCTAAATTGTTAGTTTGGAAAACACACAAGTTGCTTGTTGGATGACGTTAGTGTCAAGACAGAGAAAGAAGTGGAGCGGAAAATTGAATCAAAATAATATGGCTCCCGACGGCTTTTCTCCCGTTCTCCGTCTACGCCAGAGGTGAACAATTTTGGGTGTAGATAGATACAGAAGGACTCGCTGCGAAAACACCGTTTGCTTCTAGAGAAGTTATCCAAATAAATACTTTATGTGTTCAACTGTCAGGAAGTAGGTCTGGCCCCCTGGGGCGTTTGTCTTCGGATGACCAAGTTTATTTAATTCATTATTATTGTTTGCCTTAGCTTCCTCCACGTTATTTTCATCTCTGAATATTGTACGGAAATTTGCAATGCTGCTGTATTTGCTTAACGTACAGAATGACATCAAATTTAAAAGTGGAATTAACCAAGCAAGTCATACCGCTTCACCGACTAAATTGGCCAATTGAACGCTGTCGTAGGTAGTAGTGGAGGTAGCATTGTTACCATGGCAATGACAGATTCGTTATCGCACTGGACTCGCCGCGAATTTCTAGAGGCGAGAATGCATTGCGAATTCTTTGCTTAAACGCATCCTATGGCCGGATGAAGATCGATCGATGTATATAGCGTCAATTTCAATTAATTATATTAGTTAATAACTAAGTTGGTAAAATTGTGGGTCAATTGTGTATCCGACACCATCTGAGCTGTTTATTTCATCCTGTGATTCATTATGGAATTTTCAATAATTGAAGAATAATTTTAGCCTTCCACACTTAATTTTTACTTATAAATTTGCAGCCGACGATTGACGCCGATACCAGCTGTGATACTGTGTTCAGCAACACGTGAGAACAGCATCAGGACTGGTATGGGCATCATATCGTTAATGCCATTTCCGTAATCTACAGTGTTCTGTTTGTTGTATTCAAGCCTCAAACCCATTATACGCACTTTACTAATATTTCGTAGTTGATCTCGTGCAATGTTTCAACTGTGCATTTCAACTGTGCATTTCAACTGTGCAACTCCATTTGTTAGAACAACCAATTTCCTCTGATACATTGCACGAGGTAAATGCGAAGTATTAATGAAATGTATGTAAATATGTTAGATTCCTATGACTTGGGTATTACAAACAGAATATGACAGAATCTTGCAATAATTTATATTGATGAACAAGTATTTTCATTCCTTGGGTGAAATCTGGGATTTAATTTTTGCAATGAATATTTGCTAACTGGCCGAGAGGCTAATCGGTGAGTTAAATAAACGACCCGCACAGGGAACTTTGTGTCTGTTAAAGGCACATAACTCCCTCCGGTATATTTTAACAGTTTCACTCGATACATTACCGGAAATAGTTTTATATAAACTGATGTACCTTTCATTTGCTGGTCTAAGGGTACGATGCAGATGTCAGTAGTAGCGTGTGAATGTTATTAGGCTTGTTTTAAACGGCTCGGTCCGAGCGGTATATAACTCCCGCCACATCTCTGGCAAGCCGCGGCCCTGGAGGAAGGATAATTAGTCCTTCGCTCAAGTTTGCGACTTGGTCGTACGATGTGTCACGTTGCAGCGGCCCCGAAATGAGTATGACTAATGTCGTATAGCAATGCGCGCTGCGGTCGTTTGAACTATATTTTAGCGTAGGTGACGCAGAGTAAAGCGGCCAGAACGGAGGGATTTATGTGCCTTTAACGTGTGTGGCTGTGTGATAGTTGAATAAATACAGGTGCAAACCTATATATTAACGTTGCCTTTTGGACTTAAATATCAGACTGCCTGAGTGGGGAATAGAACCCACGACCTTTGAAACCAAATGCCGGGGTCCTATCACTGAGCCATACTGACATGGCCGGGACCGTGTCAGTATACGGCTCAGCTGTAGGACCTCAGCATTTGGTTTCAAAGGTCGTGGGTCAATTCCCCACTCAGACAGTCTGATATTTAAGTCCAAAAGGCAACGTAAATAGGTTTGCACCTGTATTTACTGAACCCTTCTCGAGACCATTTGGCTCTCCCAAATCACGTTTGAAATTAAGCCGTGTGATAGTAACGTTTGTTATTTTGCTGAGATTGGGACCACATTTCGTAACAAGGACCAGTGAAACCTACTAGTTCGAAGACCAACACTGAGTTTCAAATATTTTCGCAGCTATATTTCGTCAGTTATCCGCCATTCTTTGCTATTTGATGGTATGATATAGTCCACGAAATAAATGCATCGAACCTGCAGCTAGGTGTCCTTCGGGGGGGGGGGGGGGGCTTCCAACCCGACTAGCATTCCGCGCACGAGACCATCGCCTCAAGCTAACTGAACATGCGCCAGAGATAGGGATTGTTTTCCAACGATCTGGCAAAATAATTCCGTCAATAAGAAGTCAGAAACCGATCTGGAAATTCAAGAGTGGTGAATGGCGGAAGTGACGTAACTTCCTGCTGATGAAACTGCATTGTAAGATCTTAATAAACGCACCGGTAAGATCAAAGCAGACTGGATGAATTTTCTTACGCAAGGCAAAGAGGGATGGTACTCCAAAGACGGAAAAATATAGCGACAAAAAACAAATATGACTAGACCGAGTTTGCTACTGTCGGTACGTTGTAATGCATCGCATTGGTTCAAAATTTTGTCTTTCTGACTGATTAAGGCTAAAGAGGCCATTAACGCTAAGCAACATCACCAGCTATAAGCTCTACTAGTAAGACATTTCAAGATTGATAATATTTTAGGTTCGGAATACAATAGGTAAATTCTTTCTGCGGCAGGATTTTTTTTTGTCCTATTGTCATTGATTGATACGGCTGTGCGCATTCAACCAGAAAATCTCATAACAGCTATCCACGACATCTCTCAAGCCCAACCAGACAGAAGAAAATTTGATGCGAATCAACGCGCTACTACATGCCTACAAGGTCAAAATTGCTGCAATCACATAGAGTGTGTTGCGTTTATGGACCGGTTTTGACGTCTTTCTTACACCATCCCGTGTCACGTTGCAGCCGCGAGCAGCCTGTCTAGTTTGGCATTTACTCTGCGGCTCGCAGCTAGCTTCTACCTAAAACAAGGATGGAGCTATTTCTTTTTAGAACATTTCATTAAATTAACTATAGAGTCGTCGTCTCTTCCACTGTCGACATAATGGAGCGGCTCCGCTTTCTTTGCTGTTTGGCCAAACAGGGTCGGTATTTGAAAGTAGTGATATCATTCAACCAGGGAAAGGCTGCCAAGGTAGCTGCTTAGCTGGAGAGTATTATGAAAACGTTATTGATGCATCATTCTCTCTATGAATGGTGGACACTCATTCTTTAACTTTTTTAGTTTTTATTTATCCCTGCACCTTCTCCTTACATTTTCCACAATTTGAATTTCGGCCTCATTGGCATTTAACCCCAACATGAAAAAACAGAAAGGCTGGGACGATCAGCTTTTATCTAACCGAGCCGATCAACAAACGAAACTGGCCGATAGCAAATCCCGATAACTGCTAGTGAGGCACGCCTCTTTATCATCAACAATCAATCTTGTAACAATCGGATGCCGTTAACGGCCTCGCTGTCTCGTTGTTGATTGGAGTTCGGCTCTTGCTATTTGTCTATTTTGTCGGCCCGTTCCGGATTTTTCTTTTGATAAACCTTCTACAGACTCCCGTGCTACTGCATGCAAAGTTTGGTTTGACTAGTCCTTGTGGTTTTCGCGTGATGCGCGATCTAAGATTCCCTTAGAAATGTGACATTATTGTTAAATGCTGTTTCCATTTTTTTTTTACACCTTACAACACAGAGATCACCGATTCATTTTCCAAACTAAAAATAATGAAAGAGTTATGTAACGAGAATAATAATAAACAACTTGAAATCAAGTTGAAATTGAAATCGTCTTGCATGTTATTCATTACCATTCTCATTCCTAATGCCGTTTATTATTTTTAGTTTAGAAAATGTGGCGATCTCCATGTTATGAGATTCAAACGAAAACACACAGAAATGGAAGCAACTTTAGTTTCTTATTTCAATTCAACAAAGGTGCTTATTTTAAAAACACTTAATGTAAAAAAATTAGAATAAAGTACATAACGAAGGGTTTTGTTTCTAGAGATGGAGAGTTGGGGGAACAAAGAACAATTTGCCCTGCCGTCAGATTTTAAGAGATGACATATTTAGCACTTAACTATTCCTGTAAACACTGCGCACAATTTTTACCCAGTACTTACAGGGACAGTAAGAGCCTATAATATACGTAACTTCTGTAAATTCTGACGGTATGGCATGCCTTTTTATTCCCCCAACTCTACAAACAGAACCGATCGTTACACACTTTATTCTAATATTTTCCATCTCTTGTTTTCCGTACCTCTTTGGTTCAGGGCCGTTGTATGGTATTGTTTGACGAACATTCGGGCTTTTCTTTAGGGACATGAGAAGCTGGAATTTTCTAACGATATAATTTTGCTTGGAATCGCCTCCGGGCGTCGCGTTCCTGTGCGATTACATGGAATGGCGGCAGCAAAGTGAAAAGGTATCAGCCTGCGCGCACCAGAGGGCCCCTAGTGAAAACGATTTTTATATCACTTACATTATCATTGTTATTAAAATGCAATTAAGTGCAACAAAAACGATAAAAACCAACCCGTTATTAAAGTTGTTGCATTGAGCCTGGCGGTCCTTTTCAGAACTTGCAACCCTCTCGACGTTCGAGTCGAATAACCGAAGCGTAAAAAAAAAAAAATAAGAAGGAAAAAAAAAACCATTGAAAAGTTCCAAAATGTACGCAATTACAAAACAGGTAGGAGAAAGCATTTACTGCACTGTAAGCTTAGAGCGACGGAAGGCTAATAGCTTCAGATGGGTCCGGGCTTGATATATACGGCTCTTCTCGTTACGCAGACCTTTAAGAAAGCACTCTTTAAAAATTTAATATGTTTTCGCAAAGATGAACGTGGTCAACACAGGGGATTTCACGGAATATTAAAACATGAATAATTTCGGGGGGCGGCATTTTGAAGGCTCCACGTAATTTACGTTCATTTCAAACCGACGTGAATGGCGATCAATGGAGAATATTGCAAAAGGTGTTACTCGAGTAACGCGGACCACAAAACTAGGCCCGTTAATAACGAATGGTTTCGTATATGCATGTGCGACTGGGAGAAAACCCCCAAAGTGCAATTCGGGAAAGTAATTCCCTATCGATGACGCGTCATTAAAGCGGCCTTAAATGCCTCAGTAGTGGGGCTCAGAACCTAACTAACACTGTGGATCAGAACAATGATCGTTACTGTGCACAGTGTTGTCGCACTAATTAAGGCCGCCCGCGCACTGAGCGACTTGGCCGCGCGGCCAGGTTACTGCAGCCAATGAAAATGATTAGTGCATGGTTTTACATAACGGTAAGCATTCTCAATTGGCTGCAGCGACCTGGCCGCGCGGCCAAGTCGCTCAGTGCGCGGGCGGCTTAAGTTTCAAGTCTAGAGCCAGATTCGCGAGTGGGAGCGTGAGACAGGGTGAAATTCGGAACTACGGTATATTCCAAAACGAATTGTTGGCACCCAACCCTAAATAGAAGTAAAGAATACTTATTAATAATTTATTTTGATAATTTTTGTACAAAATTTAATGAAAAAAAATCTCCCGTGCGGACGGAAAAGAAAAGCCGAATCAAAAAATCGTGTGAATAATTATTATTGTGTCGCGGTTTAACTGATGAACCTTACAACAAAGCCAATAAAAAAAAATTAAACATCTTGAATTGCATACTGAAGAAATCTTTCTTTAAAAAAAAGTGCACTCAGCATACGCCCCTATGAAACGGCGTTCTTTGTTTGGTGTCGTATGGAAAATAAAATCGGTACGGTTCTACTCTAATGTACGTTTTGTTCGAACCGAAATTAAATGAGTGGTAAGTTGTTTTTAACAATATAGTGGAAACTCTCATGTGCAAATTGATTTCGTGTCGTTTAAGATTCCGAACACTTGATAACCCATAAGCACGATTAAGAATTCTTTTTTTTTTTAACACAAACCTAGAATACCAACATCCTTGGTGCATGAAACATCCAAGATAGGTAAGGCCTCAGACGCGCGAAGAAATCTATCCAGCTAGATAACTACAAGCCGGTGAAAGTGTCGTTTCCATGGCAACATCTATTGATCAATGCTGTCTACGTCAATCTCTACTTGTGTTAATCCAACGTTCCGAACCTTCTTGGAAATATTGATGTTATGCAGCGTCATGGTTTTTCTCGGCCTTTGATTTCAAAGGTCGTGGGTTCGATTTCCCGCTCAGGCATTCTGACATACAAGTCCAAAAGGCAACGTAAATAGGTTTGCATCCGTATTTATTCAACCCATCTTCAGCCACTGGCTTTTCCGTCCTGTATTTCCGTTTTGCTCTGAGCAGTCGTGTTAATTATTAGTCTTTGCCGTATTGCACTGCAAAAAATAAAACCGTGAATTACCGGTACAAAGAACTGATAATTTGTTTCAATTTCTTTGTTCTGTAAAATGACGGTCCGTGTCGTTTAATATAGTCACCTATACGAGGAAACGAGTCTTCCTGAATCCTGCCGTCCGGACATTTTTAACTGGGGTTGCATAGAAAGGTGATGTACAAATAAAAGCGGTCCCTGAACTATTACAACAATAACTGAATTTTTTAAAGAGGTCGCAATTCCATTCATTATAATAATTACTAGTTGTGCCCGTACGCATGCTGCGCGCCCCCCCCCCCCCCCCCTCTCTCCAGGTGTTTGGTCGTTGGTTTTAAATTTACCAAACCGAAGACCGAACATGTGAATGGCGCCCACATATGCCCTCTCCCTCACAATTACTTTAACCCCCAATTCTCACACTCCTGCCCCACTCCTGCCCCACACGCTTGCCCACCTTCCCCTGCCCGAAACGTCGCCCCGTGACATTCTCCCTTTGGTACAGCCCCGGAAACGTCGCATGCGTATATTTGACTGAAGGCTAAAAAAGCTCTGAGAAATCCAGCATTCAGTAAGCAAGTAACCCAATTCACCTCGGTACCTTGCATGGCGACATTGTTGCAGGCAGCGATTGTTGCCTCCCACTTAAAGACAGCCATCACTATGACTGGGGCTCGCTGCGAACTGATGCACGTGGCTG
>JAHWFP010252438.1:50390-71459 GCA_023313725.1 Lithobius niger | reverse complement strand
GTGAACAAGAGGCTATAGTCGGGTTGATTACCATTACCACTGCAGTCTAAATCACTGTCAATAAGTCGTCCTGTTTTTATTGTCAGCCATGCTCAGAATCTGTACGCATGGTGCCATCCGTTTTCTGTTATGATTACCATTCCTGCTTCCTCAGAGCCACCTGAGAAAGAGCTCACGAGCAGATCCTTCTGCAGTTCGGGTAAAGAAGTAAATGCATCCTTAGACGGGTGGTCGTCCTTAGACGGGGTGGAAATGTGGGACCTTTTCATACGCCTGCGTGCAGTTGAGATAGAGGCAGTCGACAAGAGTGCTGTTATCGAGGGCGTCCTTCACCTCATGATAGACAAATAGTAAATTAGTGATAGTGGAGTATCTATTAGCCTATGCGGAAATCATGCTAATCAAAAGGGGTCACGCAAGCTCCAGCTCGTTCTGGAAGGCCAAAATATGTTGTTTTTTCCCTGCAGAAATTCAAATAATTTTGATAGACGAGAGGTAATGCTAATTGGTCTGTAATTGCTAGGATCAGAAGTGGGCCTTTTTATTTTTATTTGGGGTGATTTTACCCACATGCAGTCAGAAGAATGAATCTTCAAGAGTATAATTAAAGGGACACCCGGCCTGCCTTATAACATTCCGCCTGCCTTATAACAGCCAGGCGCAGATAGCAATCCGCGCATTTACCAGCTTCAAGGTCGGCTGGAGTAGTAGCTGCGTTCCTCGTAGCGAAAAACGTAGCTGCTGTCTCGGTTGGCTTTGGGAATAGTACACGAAACAGTATCAAGTTAAAGATTGTGTCGTCACAAACTGGAATAATTCTCGTATTTTAACATCGCAATTTCTAATTTTCTAGCCTAGTGTCTTATTATTTTGCTTCAGTGATCTATTGGAATAATTAATTTTAATTTTTACCGCATTAGTCTTTTCGATTTTTGATCTCATGGTAATTATTAGAAAATTAGTACATGCACACACAGAGATGAAACGTCATGATTATTGAGTGTAAGTGTGCAAAGCATCATATACTGCGGAATGCAGTATATAAAATTAACAATTATTCAACAGAAAATCTCCTAGATGCCACATTTTAAAACGGATTTTTACCAAGGGATTGACTAACGGTAAGGAAATAGACCTTTGGGGCCGAACTTGATGTGGTGGATCGAGAAAAATGGCGCTGGGAGGTAGTATATCCCTTTTGATAACACGAGACGGGTTAGGACCAGTTTAACCTTGCATTGTATTAAGATAGAAGCAGGAGTACCAATACCATCAGGTCCATGGCCTGTGATTCTCATTATCGCGTGCCAAGTTTGGTTAAGAAGTCGTAAAGTGGTAAGGCACGATTTTGGTAATTGCTAGCTTGCCGTGTCCGAGTCTGCAAAGTTGGAGGTGAACGTTGTACCTTGGGGTTGTACAAATCCACCAAAGGGGAACGTTGCACAAATGGGATCCGAGGCTTAGTGACCAATAGCACATTTAAGGGTGGGGGATGGAGAGGTGGAATTTTCGGGTTGTTTTTTAAAATTTTTGTTTGGTTTTTAACTGCTTATGCATTTTGTGCATAAAAGCAGTTATTGAAATAGAGTTGGAGATTGTCTAGTGACGTCACGTCCCACTTGAGTCGTTTATTCGAACGGGTATCACTTATTCGCCGCAGACCAGAAGTCCCAGAATGTCGGGCGATTAACCATGATTTTCTATGAGAACACGTGCCAGCAAATTGTAGGCTTTGTTATTGAACAGTTTATGACGAAATCGTTTGCCTATGAAGAGTTCTAGTCCTTGATCAAGAATTTTTCCCTATTATGCGCTCGTGTGGAAAAGTAGTTGAACCGGAATTAAACGAGTTAGTTTCAGATTTTGATAACATCGCACGGAAAACGGAATCCTATCATTCTGTCGTTTTTCTTTGTGCAAACCGATAAAAATAAAATGGCGGCTACTTTGCGCTTCGCCGGTAACTGTCCCCGTACTTTACGCATATTGACAATTCAGTGTATTGATCACTGGACGCGGGCCATTGATACTGGTTCCCCGGTTGATGTAATTTTCATAGATTTTTCCAAAGCTTTCGACTCTGTTGTACATAACAAATTGTACGTCAGACTGAACCTTTATGGTTTTGGTGGCAAAATGCTTAAGTGGTTGAAAGCATTCCTTTCATCTCGTAGTCAGACAGTTTGCATTGGTTCTTTCACTTCAGATGTTAAATCGGTTACTAGTGGAGGGCCGCAGGGTTCTGTTCTGGGACCAACGTTGTTTTTAATCTATATTAATGATCTTAATTGTAGCATTCCTGGTGTCATGTTTCCGAAATTTACTGATGACGTTAAACTCTACAAAACTGTACGAGTTACTAACGACCATTACGTTTTAAGTGATGCTATCAGAGATATCGAAGTGTGGTGCAAGAATTGGCAATTGCCAATTTCTGCTAGCAATTGTAAAACTTAGCAAATCGGGAGCAAAAATAAAAACTTTTACTGCGTTAATAACAACGTCCTTGATAGTGAAAGTCAGATAAACGAGTTAGGAGTTATTTTGTCAAAGGACCTTAAGGCCACATCAACGCTATTGTGAAAACTCCTCGCGCCAGAGCTATAATGGTCAGACGGTGTTTTCGGTCACAGAATGTACTTATACTTACTAGATAGAGCCTTTAAGGTCTATGTTAGACCCATTTTAGAATATGCCTCACCAGTCTGGTCGCCTTACTTATTAAAAGACATTGAGCTAATTGAGTCTGTGCAGCGACGCTTTATAAAGCTGCTTCCTGGCCATTATAATAAATCTTATCAGGAACGATTAAAAGTTCTAAATCTACCTACACTCGAAATGCGTCGCCTAGTAAATGACTTTGTCCTTACGTATGGCATTTTACATGGTTTGTACGACATAAACAGTAGTGAATACTTTTCTATTCGAGGTTGTGAAGGAACTAGAGGTCATCCGCTAAAGCTTGTAGTTAACTTAATTAAGACTGATTGCCGTAAATATTTTTTATGCAACAGAGTTGTCAATGTGTGGAACCATTTGCCCTCTGATGTCGTTTTGGCACCTTCCGTAAACATCTTCAAAAGGTTATTATACCAAGTTGACCTCTCTAAGGTTGTCCATCCAGCTGTTGTACGCCTATACACATATTTAATTTTTTGTTGTTCTCTTTTTATTGTTTTTTAAACTCGGGCGAGGTGTTAGTGATCAACCCTGATCCTTCCTTTGCCTATTGCATTAGCAATGAATTTATTATTATTATTATTATTATTATTATTATTATCATTATTATTATTATTATTGCTGCCTAACCGAGCAAGACGAACTTGAAAGCGCTCCACTAAAACACTTTCAACCAAGGAAATATAACGCAGGAGCATAGCCTAAAACAGGTATGAGCTATATGAATGTTCAGAGTACATTTGCAGCACATCATATAAGTGAAACATGTGCCAAAAACGTGAGAAATTGACGAAACATTTGAGGCTAAATCGACTTGGAAGGCAATCTGAAGGTAGCCATTTAATTTTCTCGAGAGTGTTTGATTTGTCAAACCAAGTGATCTGGATCAAAACTAGCTATTCCAGAACAAAACCAATCTATTAGAAACTGAAACTGAAACAGAAACTGAATCCTTCGAAGAAACTGAATCACAGATAATGTTAAACTAATAATAATATATAGAAGACCAGATACAAATAAAAGTTTATTTATAAAAGATTTTAAAAAAGTTATTAAAACAAAAAATAAACGACAAAACAATGAGAATGTGATTATAATTGGAGATATAAACATTGATATTTTGAAAAATGATGGTGATTGTAAAGATAAATATGATCAAACCAATATTGACAAGTATGAAAACATGATGTCTGGAGCTGAAACACTTATAGACTCTGTAACAAGGGAAGAAATTATTATCAAGGATGGCAAAAATATTAAACAGAAATCATGTATTGAACATACATATGTAAAATTAGGAGATAATACGTGGAATAAAGATGAGGAATAATTAAAATAAGAATTGCAGACCACTATCTCACAACATGCTGGCTATGGAAAGAAGAAAAAAGTAAAACGAAAGAATTAGATGGAGCAAACGAACACAACATCCTCAAAAAATATAATTATAAAAATATAATTAAAGATTTACAAAATCAAAATTGGGAGTACTTAGATGTGATAGATTGCCCTAATGCTATGTGTACAGAAATTATTAAGACAATTAAGAATATATATGACAACAATAAATGTTACAAAACTAAACCAAAACAAAAAAAGCAAGATAATAATGAAATAAAAAAAAGAAGTGCGTGGATAACAAATGAATTAATCAGTATAATAAATAAAAAAAATAAACTGTGGACAAAGTTACAACAAGAAAAGGAAATAAACAAAGAACAACTACAACAGTATCGACATTTGAAAAATCTGATAGCAAAAAAAGTTAAAGAATGTAAACAAAAATATTTTAAAAATAAATTAGAAAGGCAGACAGTGGAAATAAAACACTATGGAAAGTAATTGATGAAATAAATGAACAACAACACGACAAGAAAAAAAGTATTGATACCGATATTATGGAAGCATTCAAAGGTATAGAAATACAACAACTAAGGAATGATTTTAACGAAAATTTCTTTAACCAGATACCAAAACTAAAAAGAACATTAGAACCAAAGCTTGTAAATTACAAAAGTGGACATCATTATAACAAAATCTACAATAAAAGAAAACAAAAGACAGCAGAAACCAGTGATAAAACCATGTATATAGCTGAGGCAACAACAAAAGAAATAACACAAATTATAAAGGAATTAAAAAATACAACAGCGACAGGTGTAGATGGAATCCATACAGATGTTCTTAAACAATCTGAAAACAATACAGCAGTATTTATATGCAAATTAATTAATAAAATGATTGAAAAGGAAATATGGCCAGATGAACTAAAGATACAAGTATTACGACCAATTTATAAAAAAGGAGACAAAAAAGATAAAAATAACTATAGACCAATATCCCTACTATCAATAATAGATAAAATAATTGAAAGATTCTTCTCTAATAAAATTAATCAGTTCTTAGAAAAATACAAGTTACTAAATAAAATTCAGTATGGATATATTAAAAATAAGAGCACAACAGATCTACTAATAGAAGTCAACGAGATAATAACAAAAGCATTAGACGAAAAAAAATATGTCGGAGCAGTTTTCATCGACCTACAAAAGGCTTTTGATACTTTTGATCAGAACATTCTACTGAAAAAATGCAAACATATTGGACTAAGAGGTAAGATATTTAACATCATAAAGAGCTATCTTACGAATAGAAAAGTAATGGTAAAAATTAATGATGGCTATAGCAATGAAAAAGAAGTTAAGTTTGGAGTGCCACAAGGCTCTGTATTGGGACCCCTTCTATTCCTTATATACGTGAATGATATAGACAATTATGTTAAAAAAACCAATATATATATGTTTGCCGACGATACAGTATTAATATCAATAAATTCTCACTATAAAAGCATGATTGAAAATCTACAAAGAGATTTTGATATGGTGAACGGATGGCTTATTGAGAATGAATTGTACATAAGTGAAGAAAAAACAGTACAACTAAACATCACTGTTCCAAAAATGCAGAATACTAATGAAATTAAACTCTTTTCACACAAAGAACAATGCGAGTTAATGACAAACAAAATCAATCCACAAAACTGTAAAAAGACATGTGCAGAATTAAATATTAAAAATACGACAAAATATTTAGGATTAGAAGTAGATTCAAGATGGGATTTTAAACAACACGTAACTATATTGATAAATAAACTTAGAAAAATGATACCAAAATTATACAATGTAAAATATATACTAAGTAGTAAGAACAAAAAGATTCTGTACGAAGCTTGGATAAGTAGCATATTAAGGTATGGCATAGAAATATATGGATTTGCGACGGAATATGTCATACAAAGACTACAAAGAGTACAGAATAAACTAATAAAGGTACTTTTTGGCAAAGAAGGACAAAAAACAAATGACATATACATTAAAAATAAAATATTAAAAATAAAAGACCTACGGGATTATGTAATAATAGTAAAAAATTATTACACTAACATGCACAAAAACTATGATGAAACTAAAAGCCAACGTTTAAGAGCAACGTCACAGAAATACCAACTACCACATTGGAATAATTCTTATGGAACAAAAAATAAAAACTACTATATACCAAACATATTTAATAATTTAGAAAAACATATGCTACTTTTCCAAAGTAAAAAAGAGCTGAGGAAAGTACTATTAGATGAGATGATAAAACATTATGAAACTGAGTAAATTTTTTAACTGACATAACTGATTAAAAATTATAAATTATAACTGAAGTATTGAATATTGCAAATAAATTAAAAATATAAAACCTAAGTACAAAAATTAAACAGTATGAAATGAAATATGTAAATAAATTATCATGATATCTGTTATTTATATATTTGTTAAACTGTAACCTGTGTATTTTTTTTTTTTTTTTGTATTGCAGCTCAAACAAGTTTTTATTAAAAACTTCGAGCATTGTTCGCAATAAAGATTATTATTATTATTTGGGTTGTTATGTCGAACAAATAGCTCCTGCTAATCAGGTAATCCGATTATTGTATAATTGGTGGAAGGTATTGGAATATTACTTAGTGTTAACAGCTGAGTAGTATCAATTCGCCAAACATGTGAGCAAGGCGGGTAGTGCGTATATAGCTGTAGCACGGAGGTGCCCGGATATTTTCCTACGATGACGGATTTCGATTGGAAGGCAGCGTTTACATGTTAAAATTCATTATACGATCACTTTCGATAGCAAAATAATAAATAAAAAGAAAAATAGAAATTGGCTGATCTTAATGTAACTCGTCCTGAATTGCGCACTTTTTTTGCTTATCAAAATTTAACACGCATTACGTTTGAATGAAGAATGCTATCGCTCTTAGCTGGTGGTTAAGGTTGGGACGATGCCTTCCCTTGTAAAATTTACACTCAGCGGGGGAGATGCCTTTGCTGTTACTGATGCAATTGTTAACCAAACTTCCCTGAAAGCCGTGATTTCCCCAGACGCATATTGTTGGCTAAAATAAAATGCACCTTTGAAGTGCCTGCGTGCAACCAAAGCGTCTTTGACCGGGTTAAATAAATAGACATAAATCTCTGTAAATAATATTAAGGGAAATTGGAAATACGCCAACAGCGAAAATCACACACTAGAAATAACGTAGTTCAGTAAGCCACCTTTATGCACTTACGTTTCGTCGGAGTGGCATGACCCGGATTCGAACCGGCTACCCATTTCGCCCCCAGATAACTTGCATAGCGCCTTAATCGCTATGGCCACGTCCTCCATCGACACAAGGATGACTCACTGAAGGTTATTAAGGTCGCAACTGTGACCAGGACTCCATTCGACCCAAATCTGCTCGGCCATAGGCAATGGAGATCTACATGATATATATCTACATGATATATCTACATAATAAGGTTGTTGAAATAATTATAAGAAAACAATCACTGTGATCGCTTTTCATTCTTCGTGCACGTGTTATGTCTTTGCTACGGTGCCTAACAATTTCGTCTAAAACGTTGATTGTTGATGGGGAATGAAAGAAATGGGAAAGAGAAAGTGGGCCAAGGCGGTGAATCGGTGGTGTGGTGAAATCTGTGCTCTGGTGTGTGTTCTGTGAATAAACTGTGAAACAGGTCCCTGCAATTTTTCCTGGATGGGAAAGGGAAAGTGAATTGAGGGAGGTGCTTCAGCACCGTAGTGAGAGCATGCGAGGACTGTGCTTTGGGCGGATTTGATTTGATTTGGGTTGATTTGGTCTCATGTGGTTTCATTGATTTGGTTTGGGTTGATTTGTTGTTGTATTTTCGGTTGATTGGGGCGTGCGGCCTCAAATAAATCTTTCGTGAAAGAATCCGTGTTTCAGCTAAAGGCATATAGTTTCGAATCAAACTAAGCCACGTTGTTAATTTCGAGGCCTCGAAATTGGCACCTAAACACGATCGAATGGCTTACCTATTTCATAAATGCGGGCTTTCACAGCTGAGCTGAATTGTTTCAAATTGCACACCAACAATTACTGCGGAGCACGAGGTTTATCATTACTATCTTGCAGAGTGGCCGGCAACAATAAGACCTGTCCAAGATTTCTTTATTCGAGTCTAAAGACCATAATGTCGTACACTCGTAATCTATTGTATACTTAACCTACTTAAACCTAACTTAAAATCTATACAGAGGATAAACCACCATTCCGCAATGTCACGTAACCCACACTGCCAGCCTATACCATTGATTCACAAAAAGTACACTTGTGAGGCATTATTGGCCCGAGCTATTTGCTTTCTGCCTTTGTAAGCCGCCAGGCTAAACATTTCAACACCAACCGTCTGTACAACGGACTTCACCAAGCAATACAACATTATTAGCCAGCGCAATTTTTTTTCAGACAACGATGCTGGAAAATGCATCGACGTCCCAATTTTTAAAACGGTGCATCCACTGACATGCATCACGTTGATTGAGTGAGCGAAGCGAACAAAAATCAGTGTTTGTTAGCCAGTGTGCGCAAACATTGGATTGAACAAACTTAATTCGATGAAAGCGTTTGTAGTTCAGTGTGCACAAAATTGGGTTTGAAGAAACTTAACTCGGTGAAACATGGACTTACACATTAGCAACCAAACCGCGCCAGTGTTACGAACGGTAGATCCAAGACCAGCCGTGCGTAGCATGGGCTTCCCCTAGTACACTCATAAGGCTCAATAAAGGAGAAATAAATAGACATAAATCACTGTGCCCAGTAACTACGCTGACTTGAGTTGTTATGCACATTAATCATACACAAGGTTCATGCAGTCACGTTAATCCCAGGAGTAATATTTGATTCGTTTATATACAATGAAGCAGCGCGATCAAAATCGTGTTTTACCACATTTTTTTCATCTACTTGTTGGTGAAGTTTAAAATATGATCGCTGTTACCAAGCCTGCCATTTTGTTCAACATTAGTAATGGTGTCAGGATCAGAAAATAGTGCTAGATCTAACATGGATTCAACAAGGGTTGCCTTACTGACATGTTTAGTTGACATTATTTCCAGAAATAATCTGAAGATCCCAATTACTGGACTGAGCGAGAGGTGCTATAATACATTAGTTCATTTTATGTATTCACAGGGCGGAAGTCTATATGATTTCTGCCCAGTGCTCCACAGGAGAGTGCTTTGCTGCTCCAATTGTATGTTTTCTGCCCAGTGCTCCGCAGGAGAGTGCTTTACCACTCCACTTATATGATTTCTGCCCAGTGCTCCGCAGGAGAGTACTTTACCACTCCACTAATATGATTTCTGCCCAGTGCTCCGCAGGAGAGTGCTTTGCTGCTCCACTTCTATGATTTCTACCCAGTGCTCCGCAGGAGAGTGCTTTACTACTCCACTTATATGATTTCTACCCAGTGCTCCGCAGGAGAGTGCTTTACCACTCCACTTATATGATTTCTACCCAGTGCTCTGCAGGAGAGTGCTTTGCTGCTCCACTTGTATTTCTGCCCAGTGCTCAACGTCGAATTTCTGTCTCCACCCTTAATTAAATACCTTAGGTAAGAATTTCATCTTCGAATTCGTAACTTTGCTGCACCAAAGCTACCTTGCCAGTAAATCTAAACAAAATGGCGAGTGTTATTGTGTCCCAAAGAGAAAAACACACACACACACAGCCAGAGTACAAAATCCAAACTCAGTCGAGATCAGACTACAAAATTGCAAATTTCGTTAGCGGTGATCGATGATGCGATAACTAAAGACGCCCATCGAAATGAAGCTGCGATTCCTAACAGAGTTTAGCGTTAAGTGATGAATTATTATTGCATTGATCAGAGTTTGAGACTCGATAAATTTCATTACAAAGTTATTTACTATCCATTGAATCTGGAATTTTAATCCAGGACCAACTTTCGAAGTCTGCGGCCGTATTGACTTTTGTGGCAGGAAAAACTATTCTTGGCGTAAACTGTGGTGCCCGCAGGGACTTGACATCGTACATTCAGGCGCCACGCAGATAAGGATTATATGTATATACATACTAGAGGAAGCCCGTGGTACGCACGGGGCCGGTCACATTTCCCGGGACACATTTCCCGGGACATTTTCTCGGGATATTTTCCCGGGGCATTTTCCCGACGACTTGTAGCTGAATTCCATGCTACGCATGGGTGGTGTTGGGTGCACGATTTGCAACCCTGGTACGGTATGGTCTCACGTATATGCCCATGTTTGAACGACTTAGGTTTCTTCAAATTTGTACACACACTGGCTAATAAACGCTGATTTCGTTCGCTTTGCTCACTCAATCAGCGCATCCTGTGACTCAAATCACTCATCCCACCACTAATACTCCCCCTCCCCCTTTCTATGATCAATTCTATTATATTTTCCATGTTCATGTTCTCGAAAATATCAGCCAACATGTGTCTCAAATCCCCTCCCCCTCCCCCCGGCTAATGCTCCCCCCCCCCCCCCCCACCTTTTTCTAATGATCACTTTTATTATATTCGTCCGTGTTCACGTTCATCCTGGTGGAAATTAAAGAGGCTGAAGGCGGTCTCGAAGCTGCTTCTTTGAGAAGCATGCTGTCCTGTAAAGCTTGCCTCAATGCTTCCCTCCTACCAGACCCGCAGTGCCGTTGGTTCTTACTTAACTCTTAACATTAGTGCTCAAAAGTAGTATTCTTGATTTATACGATCTTATTATGTAGATGTAGATGTTATGCTTATACGTGCTATGACAATTTATTTATTTTATTTATTTAACAACAAAATTATTCGTCAGTTTCAATAGAATAGGAAGATATCAATGAACAATACATACGCAAGGAAAGAACAAAAGGAAAGAAAAGTTTGGTCTCGACCTTTAAAAAAATCACAAAGGGAAGAGGCAAAAATCCACATGCAAGTTTAATTACAGAATCTGATAAATATTTCTATAGTTAAAAAATACTTACGCCTAACGACAATAATATCACCACGGTGGGGATTTCCAGTTGAGGTCTAAACACGACCGGGCGTAATGTAAACCCCGGCCTAGCTAAACCTCGACCTCGGGACTAAGCTTCGGACTAACGTTACTGGTAATTTCAATGCTAGTCTAAGTTGGGGACTTACTAGTAAAGTACTGGCTAGACCCCCGACCTTTGGCCTAAAGTAGTACTGGGTAATCTTGAAGATTTCCATGTTGAGGTCTAGCTAGTACAGTACTCTGATGGTTAATACCCTTCAAGTGACGTCATATCACCTGTAAACAGTTACAACGCGTTTGGCTTCTCCAAGATACGTCGAGATTCGTGTATCAAATTGGTTTTAAGCAAATTTCGGTGATTTTTCTTATTCGGGTTTCAGGATAGCAGGTTTCTTAAAAACTTAGTTGTGACGGAATCTTTTTTTATAAACATTTTCTTTTCCAAATTTATCCGATTTCAGTTTAAAATGACTTAAACAGGCCCGTAGCTAGCCATTGACGATTGGGGGATGGGTTAAGGACATTTTGGACGTCTAGGCTATATAATGAATGCCAATGAACTGCTGTGTGCAAGCATGGCAGTATAGGGAAAAACTTTTTTTCAAATGGACTGTCAAGAGCTGAAAAATAGTGAAATCTCTTTGCTCAGTTTTATCCCAAACGACCTAAAGGGTATTACTGCAAAAAACCTGCACATTTTAAAGCAACAACATGCTCCAGTTTTTCAAAAATGAAGAAAGATGGAAAAAAATGGCGAAACCTTTCACTCAGTTTTGCCCAAAACAATTTGAGGTATTATTGGAGAAAAGCTTTTAAATATAATAAAAAATCGACATGCTCCATTTTCATTTTTTTCCCCCTTGATTCAGGGATGTTAGGTAATTTTTGCCCTCATTTAGTTTCCTTTGGGTCGCTTTTGTCCTTTAATTCGAGATCTTGTGGAATCTTATTGTCAAATTGTACCTTCGAATTTTTTTGGAATTCTTAACAAGTTTGTTGTATAAAAAATGGAATTGTTTCTACATTAATACAAAAGGATCTTCAAATCGTAATAGATATAGGTTAACAGAAAAAGGACTACAGCAAATCAAACAGCCAACTCAATTTTCCAACTCAGTTTTTAATTTTGCCAGCTATACCCAGCTTTGCCAGCTTTTCATGAAGTACGGTTTTAGTTCACGTTCTGTTTTAACTAAAACAGCGGCAGAATGGGCTAACAGACAAACTAGTAAATGAAATTTGTGAGATTTCACAACTTCGGACGGCGAAAACTTGGCAGAAATCGTTACTAAGTTTTGTTTTATGCCGTTTTGTTAACGTTTCTGCCTTACTTAAGAAAGTTTTTAAATTCTGGCAGTGATGTTGTGTTTTGGAATATTAATATATCAGTAACTCCTCCTCCTCCCCCCCCCCCCCCCCCCGGAAATACCAGTTAGGAATTACTCCTTACTGAACCGCCTTATGGGCACTATTTAACGAAGAAAGGCTACATGAATTAAAATAGCCAACTCAATTTTTAGTGTTACCGACTGTGTACGATTTTCGCGAAGTTAATTCTTATCAAGACTTTAAACTTAGCCGAGATACAGTTTAAGCATATTTTATTTTTAGTTTCTACATTATCTATGATATTTTAAGCCATGGTGGTGCTGGGCTAACAAGCAAACTAAATGGCTCTTTTCCCACTAGGCACAGCCTAGCTCTGAGTTCGCATACCAGTCTGGTAGCAGGGCCAAAAACCTGGAAGTAAGGTCCGCCCAATGTTTTATGGTGTTTTGTGTTTCTTCAAGGCATACTTAATGAAATTCTGCAAGGTGCCACTTTGTCACCCTTGAGCAAATTTAAATATTCTAGATGGCGGCCAAGATGGCTGAAAAATCATATAGCGGCCATATCTTCGCATATAGAACAGACAGGATAATCATTTTGGTGTCTAATACTATGTTTTCAGGGTCAGGAAATACTAATAACGGATTGACTTGTTGATAAAATATACACCTTTTGTTTTAGGGGCTGGTATCACAGTCACCGTTCGATTTTTCTTGACGTTTCTAATTTAGGTGGACGACTCTAATCCGACTCATTCGAAGGAAGACATTCCGACCTTTTGAGTGAACCTAATTGGAGTCATCCACCTAAATTACAAACGTCAGAATAGTAGTTGAAAGTTGAAAAATCGAACAGTGACTGTGATACCAGCCCCTATTAAAAAAGCGTAGCTTGGTACCTAACAATGATAAACCTATTTATTTACCCTTGATGCAAAGAAGACATTCCCACCTTTCGAATGAATATATCTGGGGTCTTTCAACTAAATTAGAATCGGCAGAATAGCAGTTGAAAGTTGAAAATGAGCGAAAAATTTAACGGTGACTGTGATACCATGCCCCTAAAAAAAAGGGTGTATATTTTTTCAACAAGATAATCCGTTATTAATATTTCCTGACCCTGAAAACATAGTATTAGACGCCAAAATGATTACCCTGTCTGTTCTATAAGCAAAGATATGGCCGATATATGATTTATCAGCCATCTTGGATATTCAAATTTGCCCAAGGGTGGCAAAGTGGCACCATGCAGAATTTCATTAAGTATGTCTTGAAGAAACACAAAACACTATAAAACATTGGGCGGACCTTACTACCAGTTTTAGGTTAAAAATGCCATTTGGCAAACAGACTATACTTCTTAACAGTCGCGTGGATGGAGGAAAGCTGCTGTAGGGTTAAAGGGCCTAACAGTTTAGGGACAAGCTCTAAAACGTGCCGTGGTGGTAGTCTAGGGGTTGCAGGAATTCCAAATTTACTTAAGCGGATGGATTAAGGCTAGTAGTCGTGGTTCAGATTTGGTGTTGGTTTTAATTTAACATTAGAGCGATGGAGTGCTCGGGCTCGCCTGAAATTCTTGGGCGACACTAACCTAGGCTTAAGGCCTTAAATGGAACGTCAACGGCATTAGGCTAACTTGGGGAAATTTAGATTTGCAAGTTTCGGGAAAATTTGGTTAAGTTGATAACAGCTGAATTAAGTTGTAACGGGGTTGCAGTCATGAACTGACAACAGGATGGGTCTAGTTTGAGTTTAAGTTGGGGATGGGGGAAATTGGGGAAAATTTCTAATGTTAGGGCCGAAATTACCTTTTGATGCGGGGAGTTGGAGAGTTGGAGCCGGAATGGAATTTTAGGTTAATAGCTAATTGTTAGGAGCACCCGGCGGATGATCAAGCGAGCTCGAGCGTTACAATTGATTGAATTACGTACAGACAAATCAGTGTGAATTGAATTTTGAATTTATTTATTTACCTGAGTACTACAGACCTGGGAGTCATGCACTCAATTCTATACCTTAAAACTAAAACCTTAGACCTAACAAATCACAACACCCACTGGCCACAATCAACAATTAGTCACAGAGGAAAGCGAAAATTCCAACAGAAACCAAAGTGCCGAATTTTGAATACTCAATCCAGAAGCTTAACCAAATCAAACAACAACTCCCGACAAACAAGTTGACAATGTGAACATAGCGGTCCTTAATTAACTTGAATTTAAATATAGCCATTTCTCGCACATACACTCCGGGGCTCCACAACCAACGTTAAATGAGTACCTTTTTCTAACTCAATGACGGCCTAACAGTGACCACTTCGCGTGAAAAGCCGCGCAGTAGCAGAAGGGGCACTCACTCTGGACACTTGTCGCCCCACGATTGGCTGTTTCCCAGAAATTTAAATAGATGATAAATGAATTACGGTTTGCCAAAGTTTGTACGGGTTCCCTTGGCAACCGTGACCGTCAAGCCACAACAAATGCCAGTCAAGAGTTGACTGGGAGCGTGGCCCAAGCAACTGGCTAATCATTTTTTTTTTGCTTACAACAAGAGTCACCCCAACTTATCCTGTTGCTCAGCATTCACTCGAGTATTGGCAGAAGGTATTATATTATCTTTGTAAATCAGTGTGATGTTTTGTTACAATAATTGATCAGATCGATTATCGACTAACAATTGAGTATTAAATTTCGACAATGGCATATTACAAATTGACGTCAGGTGGACTTCGGTCTTGGGAGATTTCACAATGACGTCAGTTGTGACCTTGTTGGGGTGGTAAAATTCCAACGTCGAAATCCGGAATTAAACTCGCAACACTGCAAGGAAGAGATTAGAAACGGTCAAGGGCAGCGTTTCAGCTACTCGCACGCGAAACAGAAGTGTTACGAAAGCTAATAAGAAAAAAAACATCTGAAACGTTACTTTCAAACTGACCGAAGGATGATAATGATTAACCAGTATTCATGGAAACGGAACTTGGCAGTGAAGTTTTGGCCGAGCTTGGCAACTCGACAACTTGAATTTGCCAACTGTATTGTACGTCTTCTTGGACGGTTGGGGGGAGGGGAAAGGTTTCCTCCCCCATCCCCGTGGTTGCTATGGCCCTGGTACAAATTACTTACGTTAATCTGTTAAAAAATGTCAATGTACCTGGTCACTTCGAAAACCTAAACCAATTCCCATTTACGAACTGATAGTTATGTGTCCCTATTGGAGAAAGGTTAAATTATCATCTCCTACTGACCTGACGACGACCTTTAACCAGAGTGACACTTGAGTTGATGTGATGGGGAAATGGACCCCTGAAATCACACTTCATACCAACACTCACGTCGTGCAGTGAAGCATCCCGTTCAACTTAGACCATGGTGTGCCTGGGCCTAAATTTTATCCTTAGTTCCAGGCCTAACATGCTCATTAACCCGAGGATTATCGCTAAATCTGATTGGAAATCACCGATTTTTTCAGCTTGGGACTAACTGCTCCGTATTAAGTTAGGTTGCAGCTTAAGGGCTCTACATTCCTTAGCCCTCAACTTAGTTCGCAATGGAAATCGCCGGATATTCGTAATACCAAACTTACGCCCAAGATTAACTGTAGACCTCAACTGGAAATCCCCACCGTTACAATTCGGTCCAGCCTCAAAATTCATGACAAGCCGTTCTAAACAACACGAGATTCTTCCAACAATCGTAACACAAATAAACAGCCAAGTGTAGCTGGATCATTAAACTGGTTTAATTTATTTCCAAAATGAACAAACCTGCAAATTTCTTTGTAACGCACAATTCACAGTTAACAATTCCTAATCTTACACACCACGTAATTTGACACTGAGGATTTTAATCGTTCCCAACCACGAGTTCATTACCGACAATATTACCCAGTCTAATTTTATAAAGGTGAGTACAGAAGGTGCGTTAACCACATGCTCCGGTGGGCTATTCCAAAATGTAACCACCGGAATGCTAACGACTTCCACACTGTATTATACTGCGGATTTTCGATAACAAGTAAAAAAAAAATGAATTCGGGAGGTTGGGTATGTATCCATGCAACGCTTTAAACATAAACATCAACCCCTCCCCGTTTTCTCCTCCATTTAAGACACAATCACTTTAAAGGCTCCTTTTCAACTCCTAGAATCTTCGAGCAATATTAAGAAAATATCGGTAAATTGAAAACGGAACAACACTATTTGCAGCAGTGCCACAATTTTCATAACTAAAACGAGATCACGTGACCCACATCAGCCTATTGGATGACGGAGAATTTGGAACGTGGATGCTGTGTTTAGAATATGGGCAAAGCTATCGAAATGATGAACAGACGCCTTTAAGACAAATCACTGGCATTCAACGCTGAACGTCTTTATTAATAACTTGTCTCATGTTCATTATTTGTATATTATTTGTACAACTACGTTATCCAGAGCAGTCTGAGAATCGTTTTAGCCTGATTTAAAAGCCGTGGTTCACCATTTCGATAGCGTTGCCCAAATTCTAAACACAGCATCCACGTTCCAGATTCTCCGTCATCCAATAGGCTGATGTGGGTCACGTGATCTCGTTTTAGTCATGAAAATTTGCGGCGCTGCAGCGAAATGTCGTTTCTTTTTTTAAATTTGATTTTCTTTATGTTGATCGAAGATTCTACGGTGCTGCATCTAGGAGTTTGAATAGGTGAAAATTCGCCTCTAAGAGCTCGAAGTGAAAACCCCGATCATTACCGGAAGTTGGGCTGGGATAGCAGAGACCAAGGTCGAGTGGAACAATAGTATTAGGAAAGGTTGGTCATTCCCGAGCTTATTATCGTTTTCCCCCGCCAAATGACGTCACTGGAGCTTCTGATTTTATGCGTACTTTTGTGCGCATGTGCGTGAGAGTTTTACGAATACATTGAGTTGCGTTGCGCAATGTATTACGTCTACCTACCATGATGCTAAACGGTATTGTTTTTGTGGGGCCCTTAAGATGTTTATGTCGTTTCTCAAACGGTGGATTAAGAAACAAGTGTTTCCCAGCAGTCTTTACCCAACAACATTATTAATACGGATAATTAAAATTCCAGACGAACCATTGTTTAATCAACAGGTGACCTCAACAATCACAGCTTTTATTTTTTTTGTTCTGTATTACTGCCACATCTATCACGAAGTCCTCTCAGTCTCATCGTCGTGGGGCAGTTTGGTGTTCGTGCTCCTTAAAATCAAACAACCTCCTTGAACTTCTCTACCTACCATATTGGCCTAAAGAATGGGGGGGGAGGGGGGAACGATCGGAGGAGCCGTACAAATCCTTGAAATAAGTTTTTATTCGCTATTATCTAACTTTTTTATGAAGCCATAGATTACATACAGCAAGAAAAATAATTGTACAGTAAAATGAAGTGGTCATACGTTTTTCAAGAGGGGGGGGGACCTAAAATTTACCCATTCTCAGAGAAAATATTGTTTTACGACACTGAACGACGTTGCCGATTGCAAAGAACAACTGGTGGGGGGGGGGGGTAGTTGGTGGACAGGTAGGACTGAAAAAAGTTAGAAAGAAAGAGGTAAAATGCTAATGAATGGTAATGTCGAGGGGTGGGGTGGGCGGAGGGGGGGAGAAACAACCGAAGAGAGGACCTTTTGGACTTTGGGGGAGCTAGTCAATTTGTAACGTCACGCACCAAACGGGGTGGAAGGCAAAAAAAATCTAGCTGTCAGACTAATTTGCAACCAATTCGCAACCCCCGTCTCCCTGGTAACGGGGGGGGGGGGGGGGAGTATAAAATGGAAATAAACGTCTTTATTGCAATGCAA
The DNA here is from genome assembly GCA_023313725.1 of Lithobius niger. Classification (NCBI taxonomy): domain Eukaryota; kingdom Metazoa; phylum Arthropoda; class Chilopoda; order Lithobiomorpha; family Lithobiidae; genus Lithobius; species Lithobius niger. The sequence continues at coordinate 53,261 of JAHWFP010252438.1, read as the reverse complement.
TGCAGCTATATGCGTTGATCAAACAAGTCGCTGAAATAATCAAGCATTTTATGGCTAAACTACCGGCCAGTTACATACTCAACATTTCGGTTGGTGGTGGTGGTCTGTTGGACTGGTACCGAAGCGGTGTTTGCTGTATAACAACTGCCGGCAAACCCGTAGGCCTACAGCTTGAACTAACTTGTCCTCGTAAATAATAAACAACCGTAAGCATCGAAAAATAGCTGGCGTATAGACGTTGAGACCAAAGAAGAACAATTGAGACGGTTCACGCTATGTCAGCCGCCGGGATCGTGCATAGAAGCCGTACTTACTCGTTACCATGGTTACCAAGCTAGCACTGGCCGTGGGCGTCTAGTGCTCATTTTCAGTGATATTGTCGATTGGAATTAGGTAGCTTAATACACACGAACACACTTTTTACGTTCGGAGCGGTCCGACTTACGTTTTATAATTAGTATTCATTAGTTTGTTAGTACTGAGTTGCGTCGATTCAACAGTTCGAAAACGGCGGCCATGTTGAATCCACAGATCACAGAAATTCGTGACGTTAGTGGGGCTTTTCCATTGAGTGCTTGAGCGCGTGAACGCAAATATGCACCAATTGTCGGAATAGACCGGTGTGGCAGACTGAAAAGCTTCTCCGATCTCTTGACAACGTAGGCGAACAAATAATGATTTCGAACGTGAGACAAGTTATGAATGAAGACGTTCAACGTGAGTTCCAGCGATTGTCATACCACGTAAGCGTAAAATTTGATAATGACCCTCAATGGAGGCACGCATTGTTCTGCGGAAGTGTTTCTGGAGCGTGTTTAGTTTTTCCCCTTCATTTTATGCATAGTCCTTTTCCGTGCGGCGCGTGATGTGCGATGCCAAGTCCGTGTGTGGTGCCACCAATACAATGCCTTCGTTTGTTTTATTGAGAAACAATGGGTACGTCGCCTCTCATCCAAGTCTCGGTAATGGCAAATATGGTAGACTTCTGCTGGTGTAACAAGTCTACCACCTCACTGTACTTCGTCGCGAGACATCCAGCATTGAGCTATGATTTTTTTACGGATCTGGTTCGGGTGTGCGCGTTATGTTCCGAGCTGCTTGTGGCTGAGAAAAAAGAACCTGAGTGGGTGGTGTTGGTATGACAGGGTGTAGAGAGATTTGGCTACATTATTGTGTGCGCGGCGTATCTTGAGTCCTGCAAGTATTTTGTGAGCGGCTACGTCTTTCTGGAGGGGGTGGCTTGAATCGATGGCCGCCATTGTTTTTGTAACCATCTTGGATATAAACAAGGCACTCTGCTACTGAAAACGTACAATCGATTATCTGTGTTCGTTCTGCGGAGAACTCGAGATAGGCCGCGGACACTATAGGTTGAGCGGACAGAATCGTGGCCGAAGCAGTTGACAAGATGGAAAATGTCAAGTTTGCAAGGAATAGTAGGAAAGAAAACAGCGTTTCGCATTGGTCACCTTGAGACCAGCACCATTTTGTAAGAAAAGGTTATTATCTTCGGATGTATTACCAAGATCTAGATGATGAGCTAGCCACCAACGAGCCTGATATCCCTAACGCTGCCTTTGCCAGTGACGATCACTTTTCCATTTCGTATGGCAACATTTTCAAATCAATATCCTAATTTTCAACATCCTAATAGCAACCTCACTATGCAACGCAATTTTTTGCGAGATTCGATCTGCCATCTACTTGGGTTGTAGCTGACTACTCTGATCGCTCGGATGTGCTTGCTTTTCCTTTGTTAAGGGTTCACAAAGCGGGCGATGCACGTTATCCCCCCCCCCCCTTCTTTTAATGATGCGAAATTAATGAGCACACTAAGTTAAAGTAACGCTTTGCTATGATGCTGAAATCTCTTTTCGTTTTCGACGTAAAAGACAGGTTCAACTGTAGAACAATCATTTTTTCCATTTGTATTTTAATGTTTGTTTTAACCCGTCATTTACAACCGGGATGACTTGGAATTGATATTGGTAACGTCTACCTTTTGCATTTACCATATTTCTTCGATTAGCACCAAGCCTTGGAAGCGTGCCTAATCTCGATTCTGTAAGCGCCGTAGTTTAGCTGTGAAGGAAATATAATAAGCGCCGGGCCTCGAATAAGTGTTGACTGCTTATTTTTTGCAGCAACAAACGTTTATTAATAAACTAGCCGAAGCACGGTTGGTGTTCTGATACACCGTTTGTAACAGGAACGGTTTGCTCTCTCATGGGTTTGTTGCGGAAAGCGGGTATCCCGTCTAGGTGCTTTTTTTTTTGCGCGCACTGGCTAACAACTGATCCGGACTCCATGCACTTGCATGTGAATATTTCCACCATAAATAAAGAAATATCCATAAGTCTGTCATTCTAAAGCGAAAATTTAGATGCTTAATATATCCACCAACTACCATATTTTAATGTTTTTAAAATCAAATTTGGTATGTAGGCCCTCTAGGGCCAGGTAAACACGTGTACCAATCTGTACGATGAGCCTGGAAACCTGAACCTCAGCTGGCATCGCCAAGTTTGTGTTTGTGTCTTTTGTTGTTGTCAAACATGTTTACACAGTGCTCTCTGAAAGACCAACCATTTGCTCTTTAAAGCTGGTCGCGGCCAGTGTTGTAGATATAGCCATAGATTAGAAAGTTAACTAGATCTACCGTCTTACTTCTTCCCGTCCTACGCGGAGCTCTGGCGGTAGTTGCTGCTACTAATACCTCTGCTAATGCTTTGCCTTCTGCTGCTTCGAAGGCAAAAGCATTAGCAGATGTATTAGTAGCCGCAACTACCGCCAGAGCGGGAAGAAGTAAGACGGGAAGAAGTAGGACGGGAAGAAGTAAGACGGTAGATCTAGTTAACTTTCTAATCTATG
>JAHWFP010252438.1:35749-50290 GCA_023313725.1 Lithobius niger | reverse complement strand
ATTGTTTTATACTGTTTTAAAAATTGTTATTAGGCAACATTACAGATCAGCAAACGCCAGCCACAAGGCATAGGTTGAAGACTAAATCCGCCCAAAACCCAAACTGGTATTAGAGAAGCCGCCAAGTTCCAAAAAGTCTTATCATTCAACATGGGAAAGGCCGCCAAGGTTAATCCTATTACCCAAGTTAACCGCACTGACTAACAGTTCGAAAGTTAAATGAAAACTAGATAGATACTCGCTACATCAACCTTCAAGTTTTCATTAACGTCCAAAGTATCATTCGGTGCGATTAAGTTGGCTAATAGGTTTTATACCACGGCTGTGACGTCACGCTAACTCAACGCCATGCTAAATTTCCGTAGGTTAAATCCCGTTAACCAACACCGGAAGTGTGCGTCATCGCAAAAAGTGTGGGTTATCAAGTTACCTCACACTTTTGCCGATAACCCACACTTTTGACACTTCCGGATCACGCGACCGGGAACACACACCAACGACCAAATACATCGTGAAAAAAAAAACGTAACGCAATAAAAACGCTTAAAACTTAATTAACTTAAAAGGAATGAAATCCCATCCTTGCAAACTCTCATACGTCTGGCAATATCTAAGCCATTTACGCTGCGTTAACTCCCCCCCTCCTCCCTCCCTCCACAAACTAAAATGCAATGACCTTCATTCATACCGCTACCCTATTACCTAGTTTTTAAACAATTCTCAAACTACAAACGCTCAAAATGAATTACATACCTTCCCAGAATGTCATTCTATCCCTGCAGCCTCTTATCGAAGTTCTATCACTCCGAAAAGCTTCGAAAACACAGGCGACCTGGCGAGCGTGAAATACGGCGAAACGACGCTGCGTATCCTTACTGCCCACTCCCCCACAAACGGACGCAAACGACTCGTCGGTCTACCAACCACTCCACCCTCAGTAAACTAAAATGGAATGACCTTTAGTCTTTTTGAGAAATTTTTCACAAAACACAAACACGTTTTAATTAAATACGAGTTAGCTTGACGTCCCAACCGTGATATAAATATGTTATTTATTAAGAACTATTGGTTATCGATTTTTAAACACGGCTGCGATGATTTGGCCGCGGTTTAAAAATCGATAACCAATAGTTTTTAACCATTAACTATTACTAACCTTGGCAGCCTTTTCCTGGTTGAATGATATCACTACCTTCAAAGGCCGACCCTGTTTGCAAACTTGGCGGCTTCTCTTATACCAGTTTTGGTTTTTGGGTGGATATCACAACTTTCATAGGACTGAACGTACAAAAGGTCTGACCGCCTAAACTTTACCGCGATCCTTTTTTTTTTCTGGAGGAGTTTTGTGTCTATGAATTTTGGGGATTGATAATTTTCACATTTTCCATTGTCGAATTAGCCGTTACATCAGCTAAATCGACACGATTTGGTTTATTGTTTGTCCGTGCTTCACTTTCATAAGTTTCTTCAATCCCAGTTTTGCACACACTGGCTAACTAAAGCTTGTTGCACACTGCTCCGTTCCGTTCCGTAGTTAGCGACGGAAGCAATGTGTGCTGGGCCATCCGTTGTAGCCAGTCGCTCACTACAGTTGCCCTGGAGGCTCTCTTCGTCGTCGGAACGGAGCAGTGTGCCACAAGCTTTACGCTGGTTAATCACGAGAATAAAATGTATAAACGGTGAAAACAATTCTTGCGTTTTTTGAGGAAACGTTTCTGTGATGTCCTAGGCGGGGACACACCTTAGCCCAGCGTGGGCACCAATGGTAATAAACACACGGACTACCAGAGTGTAGGCTACAGCTGATAAGACAGCGAACTTCCTGTTTACTGCTCCTTAAATACAGGGAAGTCATGTGATACACTTAAGATTATATACAATTATGGAACAGCCTATTTAGTGGTTAAAGGGTTATCTTGGTAGGGTTAACATATAGACATGAAATTGATGGCTGCCATTGTGGAGCACACAAGTGACGACTCCACAGTTTCCTCTGTTTTATGGTTTGACCTCAGCCTCGCATGCTTAGGGCGCGTTCAAAACGACTCATCTTTGCATTCTCGCAGCTAGAAGCTAGAAATTATCTGAAATTCCAACATGGCGGCGATTTTAGCTATGTCGACTCGCAATGAAAACACTGAATGATGCGAGTTCAGAAGCGACTGTGAAAACTTCGTCAGGAGGAATTCTTTATCTTATAGTCACGGATTATAAGACTGAAAGCATTTACTCAAACGACGTCGGATTTAGCTAATCCAGATAGCGTTGTTACCATGGCAACGCCATCTTTGCCGTTGCGATTGAATTCTAGCTGCGAGAATGCAAATGAGGCGAGTCGTTGCGTAAACCCTCCCTTAAACTAAAATTTCCGTTGCCGATGTGGCTTTCCGCTCAGGCTATAGTTACGAGGAGAAAGGAATTTGCAGTGAAAATTATAAAACCACACGTCGTAGCGTCCGGGAACAACAGTGAATAAGCCAGGCTCCATTCCGGGCCACATCGGATTACACCTGAACCTTTTTTTTTGTCTAGATGGCCGCTCACTGGGCTTCACTGCCGTCTCCGGATGCTACGACGGGTGTTTCTGTATAGCCGAAGTGATCAGAGTTGAAGCAAAAGTGTTGCCGCAACACTGTGGTATCTGAAACCATACAGGAAATCGTCATGTTCCTTACCTGTTTTGACTTATACGTTCAGTTAAAACCTTGCTTTAAACATCAAACGAGTGCGTTTTTGCTTTCTAATCTTAAATAAAGAAAAAATTGCAAGGTAAAAGGTAAACGAAGCAAACAGTCTGAATTAAAGACTGGCCTTGTGAGGATACAAGATACACTAATCTGAAAAAGAAAGAAAATACAACTGCCCCGACGGGGACCCGAACCCAGCACTTCCCGCTGACTAGGCCAGGCGCTCTAACCACTGGGCTACCGGGACGGATACTAGCTACAGGCTCCAGCCGAGCTGTAGCTGTTCAGTCTTTCTCAGTGATGACGTAGAGGTCACAAACATACACAAGGAGGGGAAAGCAACATTGCTTCTTGACCTCTGCAGTGTTGCAATGATGCAATGTTGCTTTTCCTCCTTGTTTACGTTTGTGACCCTTAGGTCATCACTGAGAAAGAGTGAACAGCTATTTAGCTCGGCTGGAGCCTGTAGTCAGTATCCTCCCTGGTAGTGCAGTGGTTAGAGTGCCTGGCCTAGCCAGTGGGAAGTCCTGGGTTCGAGTCCCAATCGGGACAGTTGAGGATGTGGCCATAGCGACTAAGGCGCTATGCAAGTGATCTGGGGGCGAACTGGGTAGCCGGTTCGAATCCGGGTCATGCCACTCCGACGAAACGTAAGTGCATAAAGGTGGCTTACTGAACTACGTTATTTCTAGTGTATGTTTTTCGCTGTTGGCTTGTTTCCGATTTTCCTTAGTTTTCTTTCTTTCTCAGATCAGTGTGTCTTGTCCTCACAAGGCCAGTCTTTAATGCAGACTTGCTTCGTTTCTAATCTTATGTGTATCTTTTGTCATTTAACCCGTTACCCGTTATTCGTGCAAAAGAGAAACCGTACTGTGACGTCAAACAACAAAGAAGTTACGGTTCCTGTAATTACTGGCCGGGATTGGTTTTGCTTACTTAACTTTTAGGCTACGTGTATTTCGACCCACAACAAGTGTTCGTGTAGGTGATCAATTCACAGAAATAACGAGAGTCTGGACTCAAAAGAGGGTAGATTCTCGTTTTGCTGAATCAAAAAGGTTCTTCAAATATTTAAAATTAGAGAAAAATTAAGTTAAGAACCATTCCTACTTGGAAGGAATTTGTGATTAGTAGTTGTAATTTCTGATTTTATGTGTTTAGCCGCCGCAGCGAGCGCGGCAGAGCGATAGAGACAGGCAACTTAGAAAAAAAGTGTCCAGCGAAACGGGAAATCCCATCTCGTCCGTCGAAAATTAAGACACTGATTAATGTGAAATAAGAAAAACGAAGCTTAAGGCGCCTTTTCACCGAATGACAGGATACAGCATCAGAAGCAGTGTACCATTATTCATTTCTTTGTAGCACTTGGTTTCAACAAGCGAAGGAATGCGCAAAGAAATTTCTTTTTACACAACAAACAAACCACGTGACTCCTTAAATATTGAATGTAAAGTTGGTGAGTGCACGTACACCAGAGAGGAAGCAGTCAACGGTCAAGGTTAACGATATCATTGTCACTATACATAGATGGCGCCCATCTAGCGGTTTAAAATCAGCGTTTCGAAACGGTCGTTAGCTGTAAAAAAACGCCCGTGATGTCGTTAGGCTTAACTTTACCGCTGGTTCCCCGGTGCACGTGGACGCACCAACTTTGCACTAAATATTTAAGGAGGCGCGTGTCTTGTTTTGTTTCATGAAAGGAAATTTATTGGTGTTCCTTCGCCTGTTGAAAGTTAGGGCTAGACAGAACGATAAAGTGGTAAATGGCAAAATAGATGCTGCAGCCTGTCATGTGGTGGCAATCCCCCTTTAACCCTCTACCGCATGAATTGACCGGGTAGCTTACTTTTTTTTAAAGTACGATACTTGCGTCAGTCGTGGGATTGTAACCGGCATTCTCTTGGTTTGGAGAGGTCGAAGCTAACCACTGGGCGTGACTTGCACGCTCCCTTGCAGACTCAGGCTCCCCAGGGACCCATTAGAAAGCTCGCGCTGCGTTTTGGGCTCTTGTTTTTTGACCGAGAAGTGATACGATGTCGATTGGGTGGCGTCTGCGAAAGAGGGTTAAAATTCGGAGAAATGGGATTCGTCAAAACGGTCAAACACCCAAACAAGCGATGGGTGTCCAATTAGCACCTTATTGGTGCGTTTCATGAAAATAAGCAGCGACATGCCTTTTCGGTGTCGTGTTACGAGCGCGCCGTGTTTCTAGCGCACAGGCAGAATAAGCCGTGTTTGTAGCGCACAGGCAGAATAAGCCGTGTTTCTAGTGCACAGGCAGAATAAGCAGTGTTTCTAGCGCACAGGCAGAATGACCCCCACACCCGGAATTTCACGATTGCTTGTGTCATACACTTTAGGTTTTCAGAAATCTCGATAAAAAAAGTACCTTGTTTAACAGAATTTCAGCTGTGTTTTTATTTTTCATCAAAATAGTTTCATACTTCAACAACCGCGTATTAAACAAAAAACAACTTTGCAAGTTAAAATACAAACTTTGTACTCTAAGTTAAGTCTCACGTAATACATTCGTAAACGTAATTCTTTACTGAAAGCAGCGAACATGTTTCAGCTGATTATTAACAGGACTTAACAACGACAGACACGAAGTATATACAGACAAAGGCCGGTTACAGACGGACCACAAAACGCGCCACAATCGCAGACGCAATTATTGGCGTTTGTGGCACGTTTGTGGCGTAAAAATCCCAATCAGTGGCAGATCAGGTAAAATGTATGGGTTATAACTGGTTATAACCCATATCCTTTATGGTTATGGGTTAGAAACACACGCAGTGGCGCGTTTCTGTGTTTGTCTGTAGGTCTCCCTGAGCCAAATCACGCTCTGTGAAAGGTGCCGTCGATTCCGACGCTATAGTGGCGTCGTTTCTGCAACGGTTTCCACACCGTTTTGTAGTCCGTCTGCAACAAGCCAGCAGACGCACCACAAAACGCGTGGAAATCGCTGCAGAAACGACGCCACTATCGCGTCGGAATCGACGGGGCTTTTCACACAGCGCGATTTGGCTCTGGGAGACCTACAGATAAACACAGAAACATGCCACTGCGTGTGAAAGCACCAGTTAGATCCCACTGATCAGCCGGTGATTGCGGTTTTTGCGCCACAAACGCGCCAAAAATGGCGTCTGCGATTGTGGCGCGTTTTGTGGTCCGTCTGCAACCGCCCAAAGACTTCCCGAAGTGGATAAAAACGACGTCACGCGGTGGAGTTTTTGACATGCGGGCGGTCCTGTGCGCTCGATGCACGGTTCATCATGGTTGCGTGCGCTCGAATATACGAAATTTGCTTGTGCGCTAGTAACACGTGCTCTCGTGCCACGGAACAGCTCTTTCAAGGAAAGACAGAAGGCAACATTTAGTAAATGACAAGCGCACTCAGCACATTCCCACTTCCCAGTGTACAGCGTTCCCCATGATCGGCTTTAATAAACACTAAAAAAAAAGAAGAGTCAGTTTGCCGACGGTGCTTGCTTTTATAGTTTCTGGAATTTGGAGGCTGTTTCTCGTGATTGTTTATCATTACTTCATAGTCTCTGAGTGTATTTTGGGTGAACGAGGCAATTGTTTTGTCTTTTCATTGACGTCATTTTTGTTGATGGTGCCAGCTTGAAAAAAAAAAGATTGGACTTCAGCTGAGACTAAAAGCTTGGCATTGGAACCCCCCCCTTGGCCCCCCCCCCCCCAGCTTTTCCTCACTCGGCAACAAACATTAAAAAAAAAGGGTTATTAAGGTTGCTTCTGCGGTGGATTAAACCCAAACTGGCAAGGTCATGTTTTACGGGAAATTGCTCTCTTCCCCTTTGATCGTTTGATGTTTTTATCGGTTTATTTTTTTGTTTTAATTTTTTTTTTACTCATGTTTATTTATGGCTTCAGTTTGCCAGGTGGCGGTGCACAAACGCTGCCACGACAAAATTTTGGGCAAATGTCCTGGATCGGGGAAGGAGTCCCAAGCTACATTGGTAAGTTAAGTTTGACTGTACTGTAAATAAATGCCAATCAAATTCAATTTTTTTCCTCCTTTTTTCTCAGTTTCGGTATTGTCAGGAACGAATGAATGTTGTAACTCTCACATTGTATTTCACTGTTTGCAACAAGGCCGTCCGAGACAGAAACAGCAGATGGCAGCTCCTGGCTCCAGACCATTTGATCTACCATCGCCAATATCTATTTTCCCCAAAAGCAGTAAAAGGGGCCATTCAGAAACCACGTGGCCGCTTTTTAAGCAGTTTTTAACCACCCCCCTGTGTGGTCATCTGTGGCCAGATCATGAACCCCCCCCCCCAAAAAAAAAAAAACCACGTGGCTCGGAGCCAACTCCCTCCCTCCCCCCCCATACTAAACTTTAAAAAAATAACACCTTAATGTGTTTTTGACAAAAGCGGTACCACTTTGTATAAAAGTGTGTTATTGTGCCGTACTAAATTTGGTGAATCGATAGTGTTTGACTTGAGCAATCCAACGATACGCACCTCTATACTCTACTTTCGCTTTAATAATCGCAGCTGTGTGAATCGTGTGAAATATTTTCATCAAGTTTATTGGCGATCTGCAACGGCCGCTAGACGAAACTTCATCCGAGATTTGTAACAGAGACGGAAAGTAGAAAATTGGAACCTAATAATTATGTTCATTATAACGTTGGGTATATCTCTGCATTGAATTGTCCCAGTGAAGCACTCGACATTTTAGCCGCACACTATTTAAAGTGTGCGCGGCCTGTCTTGAGTTCACCGCAGAACGAACACAGATAATCGATTGTACGTTTTTGGCAGCAGAGTGCCTTGTTGATATCCAAAATGGTTACAAAAACAATGGCGGACGTCGATTAAAGCCGCACCCTCCAGGAAGACGTAGTCGCTCGTAAAATACTTCCAGGACTCAAGATACGCCGCGCGCACAATAAATGAATTTAGTACGAGTTAAGGAAAAGCAGTCATATGTAGTTGAATATTTCTACGACGGGCTGCCGTATCTTTCACCACTATATGGGAAATGCAATTCAGTTGACTGGGGTCCAGACGTTGAGGCAAATGTTGGAACAATACAAGAACGATGTAAGGTTGAGTGAGACGGTATGTGCAGAGACTCTTGCACGGGAAATGCACCAATCCATTGGAGATAACGACTTTCCCTCCACTGCAGTAGCCACGTGGTTTATTTGGAAACCCCCTCCCAACCCCCATTGTGGTTTCTTGTGGCCGAAAGCCGACCACGTGGTTTTTGAATGCCCCCAAAAGCAATTTCTTAAGCGCATATGTATACAGAGTAGTCATCAAAAGTGCCTGTGAAAGACGAAATGACGACGTTTCTGTTCCAAGATCGGAACCGTTTTCAAGTGAAGAGTTTAAAACTTGTCAAACAAGTTTTAACAATGTTTGACATGTTTTAAACCCTTCACTTGAAAACGGTTCCGATCTAGGAACAGAAACGTCGTCATTTCGGCAGTCACCGTCCTGCACTTACCAAAGCAGTGCTAAAAGGATCATTTAACTTCTTGGCACGAGCCAGAACTGACGCAGAGTCGGGAGGCAAGACAATCAATTTCTACTCCAGTCGGCCTTGGCTCGAAAAACGAAATGTCGCCCTTGTTTTAAGTTCGTTTAAATGATTGTTCTTGCGAATTGGCACAATGCTTGGATTACACGCAGCATAAGGGATATTTTGACACATATTCATTCTATTTATGTCATTCCAATGACATTCCAGTACACCTCCTTAACCAGCTCGAAACAAGTGTTTCAGTGGTGCAAATTTCAAGCTTATTTAGCAAAAAAAAATATAAAAAAAAGAATAACAATTTTCAACCACAAATGTGGTTAGGAATTTGGAAGGGGCAAAATCCACTAACACCAATCCTATGCTAACTGTCAGAAATTCATTAAAAAAAAACAAATTAAAAAGGATCAAAAAATTAAAATAAAATATCGAAGCCAAGCCCGCCAAGACAGGGTCAACCTAGACACGATTCATTGACGAATTCCGGTCTCTTTAGGAACCTCCCAAGAGGGCATACGTTGAGGATCTTCTTAAAGGCTGCAAGAGAACATGCCGTAACCGCGGTCTCAGGCAGGGAGTTCCAAGCTGGAGCAACCCTAACCCTGAAAGAATTTTTTCGGCAATCTGAGTTTGCTCCTTCAAATTTAAATAAATTGAATGCTAGATGACATAAATACCATATTTGCAAAATATAATAATATATATATAGAGTGCATGCAGTCAGCTTGAAACAAAATATATTTTTTCAAGCTGACTGCATGCACTCTTCAAGCTTTACGTGGCAAAGATACTTGGTCAGTTAAAATAAAAGTAAAAAATATAAAATAAAAAAACCCGGTTGAACGTTGCTTTAATTTACAACGTCTCCCGTAGACCAAACAGTTTTTAAGAGAAACTAAACGGGTGCTACGACGGATGTACTATCGTTCGGTTCTCGTAAAAATTATTGGTTTGCGGGAGAGGGTGTAAATTAAAATGCCAGTAAACAGGCACTTTCTTAGATTTTTACAATTTTATTTAACTGACCACGTTTCTTTGAAATAAAAGCTCAATCAGTCTAAAAAAAAAATTTTCTTTTAGTTTTTGCCAAAGAACTTCCTAGTGTTTGCAGCTAGATGCTTAAAATTTCTACGATTGGAAAGTTCGTTTCGAGCTAGTTAAAGTCGTGCGTTGGGTTGTCAAAATCGGTCAACATTTGACGAAAACATGAATTTTTAGGAATTGGACCAAAATTCAGGTTCACGTACTGCACACAATTTTTTACCAACCATAATTGAAGCCACCTGCACGCGCCTGTAATATGTTGAGCTTTGCATTGCATTAACGTCTCTGTAATGTATGGCGCAGTGGCAACCCGGGTACTGCACTGTGACTGAGGTTGGTATTAATGACCTAGCTGTCGACGTGCCATTAAATCTCAATCCCCCACTCCCAATCCTTTCTGAATTGTGCAAAATTCCCGTATTTTAAGATTACATTTGATCTTTTTGTATTTATAGTCTAAGCGAAGAAATAATTTAACGATGCGTATTATTCTAATACGAATCACCTCATTTTTAGTTCAGTGTACAGTTGGACTGACACTTTATTGTATATCCATTGTTAAAACAGGTATTCTACTCATTGTCGAAGCACCTTCAGAAAATAGATATTTTGGCAACGACATATATCAAAAACCAAAACTGGTAAAAGGGACCGTCAAGTTTCGAATGTTTCGGCCCTTCAAAGAAGTGATGTTAACACACCAAAACATTCGCCAAGTGAATCGTACAGACTAATAGTTCGAAAATTAAATGAAAACTATAACGTTGCAACTTTCGGCAGCAATGTTCAAATTTTCATTTAACGTCCAAGTATTATGCGGTGCGATTAAGTTGGCAAATGTTTTGGTATGTTGATATCACTCCTTTGAAGGGCCGAACCATTTGGAACTTGGCGGTCCCTTTAACCAGTTTTAGTTCTTGGGAGTGTATAGTGTTTTTATCTTAAAAACAATAGCGTTTGTTCTACGACACATAACGACATAAGCGTTTTCGTTAAACACAACTTTCTAAAACATAGCCTAATGCGTTGTAATAAGAACACTACTGTTTTATTTTAAACACTTGTCGAAAATGTGTTATAAGCATTTCTTTAGAAAATGTTGCAAATTGAGCGCTAGTGGTTTTTTTTTAACGCATTTCTGGCGTCTGTAACACTGTAAACGCTAAGGTTTTACTGTTTCTTCTCAACCCTTACCATTAGCAAGACGTTTTTACGTGTTTTTCAGCTATTTTCTAGCCGTGTCTTTTTTTTTTAACACATGATTTATCCCTCTAAGACTGTTCCCAAAGAACTAAACAGAAAATTTTAACTGTTGACGAAGCAAGTGTCCTGGGAATCGGCCCTGCTTCGGTTTGGATTATGTAACTCGTCGCATTACTGTCGAATTTATTATTAAGACTGTCCTTGTTTTTTTTTTTTTTTTTTGTTTGTTTGTTTGATTTATCTAGTATCTTCGCGAGCGCTTCAAGATCGATGTGCCCCATCGTTTTCGGATGCACAGTTTCATGAGCCCGACCTTCTGCGACCACTGCGGCTCCCTGTTATACGGGTTATTCCGACAGGGACTCAAGTGTCAAGGTAAATAAACTTAAAGGGAGGGGAAAAAAAGACACTAGTCTTGACAACTCACACGCGGCTGGACAGCCCTCGTCTATTTTCGTCCATGATCAGCGACGACGTGACGTCAGAGACGCTCGTGACGTGTCCCAGGTGTGAGCTATCCGAGGGTTTGCCAAAAGAAAAAGGAAGAAAAAAAAGGGGCGCAAAGGCAAAAAAAAAGGGGCACTAATGAAACGCGTGGCGAAGCCGCGTGTTACGATCTCGGGACGTGGGCGTTTTTGAAGAGGGCCAGCCAGGTAGCGCCGCCGCGAGGGGTCAGGGTCGCCCGTGTTGCGGGCTGGCGTTTCGCCGGATCTATTGACTGGGGCTCCTAAATTTATTCTCAGCCCAGAGGAGCTGGTGCGCAAAAGATACAGGCACTAGCAAAGCAGGCAACTCCAAGCCAGAACCGCACTTAGTCAGTCCACAAGTCGTCAGTCAGACAAGCATGTTGTTCAGAGCCAAACAGTACGACCCTTTCGGTTTTAGTTCGGACCCCTTTTCGTCGTCGCGTCCTGCCTCCCATGGCTCCTACGGTTCCTCTTCCTCGTCCCGTTCCCTCACCCCCGTCCACATCCACCGCCCCCCTTCCATTCGCCTCCTTCCTCCCTCCGGCTTGGATTTCATGAGTCCCGCAACTCGTGGATCCGCCTCGTATTCGTCTAACTCATATTCGTCATCATCCTTCTCTCCTTCTCCATTCGCATCGTCTTTCGCACCCTCCTCTTCGTACGCTTCCTCCTTTTCCTCTAATCCTTACACCCCTTTACCGTCCTATTCACCCTCTTCCCCATACACGTCGTCCTCGTCTTCTTTCACGCCCACTTCCTTCCATGCAGCCTCTTCCTCATTTACGCCTCCGCCCTTTATGCCCCTTACACACTCGTCTTTCGACACCTATAATTCGATGTCCTACACCCCTCCATCCCACCAGGCTTACACCATTCCGTACACCCCTTTCATCCCTCCTTCTACCCCTACCCCCACCTTCTCGCATCACACCCCTCGTTCATTCCATTTGGGCGACCGCCCTCAATTCCTCGATCTCACCCATTTTAATTTGAGCCGTCCGCCTCAACGCACTCTTGGACAGGGCACCCCTCGGTCGCATCTGTCGCCCTCGGGACCGGCCATCCGACGTGGGCGGCAAGTGGTTCGCCTGAAGACGCACTACAGTCCAACGATGCCCCGGCCGGTCACAGTCTTCAATGCTGACCGCTGGTGTCTGGACTCTCCCTCCACACCCCGTCGCCTCATCCCTTCAAAAACGCCCGTCTCTGACCACGTGCTAGCCAAGGACGACTCGGGTTTGGGCAGCACACCCGCTAACATCGCTTCTCCGGCCGCCCCAAGTTCAGCACGAGAGAAAAAGGAAGAGGAGGTTGATCACGGTGCGATTTATAAATAGGGGAAGGGTGGTGCTAAGAAAGTGTCTTGTTGTCTGTATTATGAACGTTGGTGATGGATCCAGTGGTAAAATATGTGTGTTTTTGAACAGTGTGCGGGGTCAATTGTCACCACAAATGTGAGCGTCAGATGCCAAACCTATGCGGGGTCAACGAGAAACTCTTGGCCGAAGCATTGTCCACCGTCCGAAAAGGTAAGCACAATTTAAATTCATTTTGGTTAAAGGTGCCTAGTATTCACCGAATGGCAGATTGCAACATGCACCACCTTCTACATTGTTTTATTTCTATGTAGCACTTGATTTCAACAAGCGAAGGAATACGCAAAGATATTTCTTTTTGCTCAACAACAAGGCACGTGCCTCATTCATTACTGAATGCAAAGTTGGTGCGTCCACGTGCACCTGGGAGCCAGTGGTCAAGGTTAATGATATCACTGTTACTAGATGGCGCTCACCTAGCGGTTCAAAATATGAGTATCAAAACGGTCGATGTATAGAAAGAAGTGCCCGTGATGTCGTTAGGCTTAACTTCACCGCTTGTTTCCTGATGCACATGGGCGCACCAACTTTACATTAAGGAGGCACGTGGCTTGTTTGTTGTGTAAAAAGAAATTTATTTGTTTGTTCCTTCGCCTGTTGAAAGTAAAAGGGCTAGACAGAACCTAGCCCCCTTTAACTGTCTATTCTGTTTGGAAGTGTGAGTATTAAAGGCTGCCTATAGGCGTTTCTTTTTGGCTGAGGGCAGAGCTAAAAGCCACGGCCTTTGATTTCAAAGGTCGTGCGTTCAATTACCTGAACAGCCAGTCTGACAATAAATTCTGAAAGTGTCACAGTCACCAACTGAAAGTCTGCAGAATCTGGGTACATCCATACCACGCGCCATGGCTGTTTGCTGTGATGTGCATATCACGTGACTGGGCTAGTCCAATCAGACGGCCAAACAGCCGTTGTTCTCCGTCGTTATTGGCTAACTCGTGGTGACGTCACGGCAAACAGCCATTGCGCATGGTTTAGCGCTGTCTGGTACTATCTAGCACTTGCTTGCATCAAGCAAAGGAATGCATTGCACAACGCTATTTCTTTTAACGAGACCAACACGCCACGACCGCCTTAATTATTATTGAGTGAAAATTTGGTACGTGTACGTGTACCTGGGAGAGTGTGGTACAGGTTAACGATATCACTGCCGCTAGATGGCGCCACGGTATTTTCATATGATTTTCAATCAGTGATAGTGCCACTTTAACGGCAACAGCTATAGGTTTGCATCTGTGTTACTGTCCGTCCAGTGTTAATTCCACAGGGTTCGTTCGAAAACTTAAAAAAAAACTGAATTATACTTGGCATGAAATGTAGATACTAGAATGTACTGGAAAAGTTACGTCTTCTGGAAATTAATTCTCACTGCAGTAGTTTAAAGGTGTCTTCGGTGATTCAAGATTACCTTGAAAACATACATGCCAAAGAAAATGAACGTTCGATTAGTTAATGCCGCCTGTGCCATGTTATTTTTGGGGAGAAGGGGGGGGGGGGAGGCCGTGTGCAAAAAAGTTTAGAAAAATATCCAAATTAAATTAATTTGTCCACGTGTTGGCTAGAGGTACTGTGAATGTTAAATTTGCCAACAGGTGGTTCCGTTGAGAGATTTTCCAATTTGTACCAAATGTTTTATTAAAAAAAAAAAAAAGACACCCGTAAAAAAATGTCTTTCCTTTGAAAAAAAAATTATTCACGCAGTCCTGCAGGCCAACTTTTTTTGAGATATGGTTTTTCTATCTTCAATTTTGTCTCGTTAAATCGCCCTTGCAAGAAAAATAATTTCGCTTTTATGTTTTATTAATTTTATTAATAGTTCTATTACTAACTAAAAAACGTATCTTTCTTGCCGGTGTTCTGTAAAGGTTGGGACGCTAAACAAAAAATTGATTTTCTTTGGCTTTAGATATGAAAAACATTATCGTTCACGACCGAATTTATTTTAGTTATTGATTTTTTTTTTAAGTGATGGCAGATTGTCAGTCAAGTTTCAGTCTGTGTGAACGTGAGATTTGTCCAAAACGATTGGACTTTAATTTAGAAACTATAATAATAATGAGCAAATTTTGTCGGCCCAGAACTACCGAGCATTACTGGAAAATGTGAACCCTACTTACTCCACTGAGCAGTAGGAATGGGGGTGTTCATCAAAGAAAACCTTATGAAATCTAACAAGTTTTGCGAGGGTTTGTTAGGCAGCGAAGGTGGAAAGCCCTCTGCCAGGGCAAAAAGCTCGCAAGGCATAAA
>JAHWFP010252438.1:17957-33553 GCA_023313725.1 Lithobius niger | reverse complement strand
ATAAATAAACAAAACTCTTGCCCACAATGGTACCTTCGCTAGCGGTATAGCGAAAAGGCGGGGCTCCATTCCACCTGTAGAGTAACTCAAAGAGTTCGTTTATCGAAGTGAAACCGGAAGTTCACGTTTTATAACTGTTTTCGCGTAGAGATAGTGACAAATTGCCAAAATAAAAAAAAACTTACGGTAATGTGGCTTTTTTCAATATATTTATTTCAGTACTTAATTTTATCGACTTTTATCGACACAACAGAACTTTATCGACTTTTAACGACTTGGAATAAAAATAACGACCAATTCGATAATTATCGACCAACTGGTAAGCCTGCTTTGACCAGTGTAGTGCCCTTCGTCCGTTAAATGCTTAAAGAATCATTAAAAACCACAGAACGACCCTTGTTGTTGGACATAATCGTTGATTTCGTTGAATCGGATGTTTCTGCCGTTTTAACTCCATGTCCACTGTCTGGTTTTCAGTTACCTTTTGTTTTGTAAATGCCGTGTCTTTTCAAAATAAAACAAATCTTTAAAACCTGTTTTGATTTCTGAATTAAATGGAAATGACCCCAAGCAGTTATTAGACTAAAAAAAAAAATCCACCCAAAACCAAAACTGGTATAATAGAAGCCGCCAAAGTTTCCAAAAAGGGTCGGCCTTTGAAGGTATAGCGATAACGTTCAACCAGGGAAAGGACGCACGATTAATTCTAACAATCAAGTAGTCGCACCGACTAGTAGTTCGAAAGTTAAATGAAAACTAGAACATTGCTATACTCTCGGTAGCAATCTTCAAGTTTTAATTTAACGTCCAAAGTATTATTCGGTGCGATTAAGTATGGCTAATGAATTAACCTTGGCGGCCTTTCCCTGGTTGATTGATATCACTACCGCTTCAAAGGCCACCCTTTTTTGTAAACCTAGGCAGCTGCTCGTATACCAGTGTTGGTTTTGGGTGGATATCAAAACTTTCATAGGGCTGTGATCATACCAAAGGTCACACCGTCTTATCTTCCTTTGTTTTCTGGAGGACTTTAACGTCTATAAATTTTCACTATGAAAATTTCCACATTTGCCATTACCAAGTTAGCCGTTACAGCAGCCAAATTAACACGCTTTGGTTTATTATTGCATGCATCACATCCTTAAGTTTCTTCAATCCCATTTTTCCACCACACTGGCTAACAAACGCTGATTTTCGTTCGCTTCGCTCACTCAATCAGCGCATACCCCACAGTCATTATGGGGGGGGGGGGGGGAAACGCAAAGTACAGCGCGAAGTGACCTACTAAAAAACAATTAGGTTAATCATCTGTTGTAGAACGCGAAATAACTACAGAACGGTTGTAGCTAGTGATTTGTGGTTTGCACCATTAGAAAGATGACGTAAAAACGGTTAAAGTGGTGTATATGAGCGTCAAAATCGGTCAATATTTTATCGATTTTGTTGAATAACGCCATAATATCGAATATCGCAATATCGTCCATTCCCATGTTCCCTCTGAACCAGAGTGTATGAGCCAAAATGATTTAGAGACAAGGTTTTGAATTCAAGACAAGGTGAGATCGAATCTGCTTTAAATTTAACTGCTCTGGTTTGCTTGGAACTGAAGGGAAGGGATTGGGCTCCATCACCTGACATACGTAAAAAAAAATCCTAAAATAGCGCATGAGTTATTATGTGATCTGTACCTTCTCAAATTGCTGTTGAGGGGGAGTTGGAAGATAAGAAAGGGCTTTCAGCAGGAGTCTTGGCCGGAACTCAAAGCGTCCTTTAGGTCTAGAAGGGTGCCAAGACGCAAGAGAAAATGGCAGGGGCGTTTTTGGCATTTGCCATTGTGGCCCACAAAAGCCACGTGCCAACTTGGTTGGCTTTTGTCCATCAATCTAGTTGACAGATTTGAGTGGACATGCAAATATTTTACTCTTTAAACGGTTTGAGCAGACGCTTGACACAGTCTTTAATTCGGTATTATTCAAATTTTTTTCTTGAAGGTGCTCGTTTCCATGCTGGCGTTCCTGCGTGACTCAACTTTGCAACATTGTAGTCAAACGCATGTAAATTAGAAAACAAAACGAACTCGTTTGATGCTTAAGGTAAGGTGCTAATTCGAAAGCAAAACAGTGAAGGCAACACAAATCAACTTTCCTGTATGGTTTCAGATACTGCAGTGTTGCAGTACTGTTTAGTCCACGTGAAACCTTACTGCTGTATTGAAATGTTTTTACCATTTTTACTTTTGCACACGATAGATCAGCTAATGATTGGTGCATTCTACTTGGCTAAACGACATCGCTGGAAAATGTTTAAAAACTAATTGTCTTAGTGCGCCTAGAACAGTTCTACAGGCAACTCAGGGTTCGTGCGAGTTCGTGAAAACCTGGAAATGTCTGCAAAGTAATAATGAAATTCCATGCCTGGAAAAGTGCGTGAAAATCTTGAAAAAATATGTATCATCAGTAGAGCGAAAAGTAGACGAGCTAACTGACAAACTGTAGCCAAGAAAGTAGATGAGAGTGTAAACTTACATTATTATTAGTTTGTTTGGACAAGAAAAGTTTTGAAATTTGGGCTCTGGCCTTAATTGCATTTGCGAATATAATATGGTTGGATACAACAGTAAGGTTTCACGTGGACTAAACAGTTCGGGAACACTGCAGTATCTGGAACCGTACAGGAAAGTTTATTTGTGTTCCTTTGCTGTTTTGACTTCGGATCAGTGAAACCTATACCTTAAGCATCAAACAATTTCGTGTTTGTTTTCTACGTCGTACTACTCTGGCGTACCATGCAGTTTAGATTAGCTTGTTTTAATGTTTTGTCTATTACGGTGTGCACAAACCAATACGGAAACAAGGTATTGCTCCGTACATGTGTCCTTTCCATAAAGCTTTTTTCTAATTGGTCAAGTGGTTAGGGAGCTCTAAACGACCAGATTGATTGTTTTACATTGTTTTAAACATAGTCATTATGCAACAATGTCAGTCAACAAACGCCAGCTGCAAGACGTAAACTGAAGATTAAAGGGTTTGTTTCCATATTGATTTGTGCAAACCGTAATTGATAAAGATACAAACATTAAAACAAGCTAATCGAAACTGCATAGGATGCCAAAGTAGCACGAATTAGAAAACAAAAACGAACTCGTTTGATGCTTAAGGCAAGGTTTAACTGATCCGAAGTCAAAACAGCAAAGGAACAAAAATAAACTTTCCTGTAAAGTTTCAGATACTGCAGTGTTGCTGCACTGTTTAGTCCACGTGAAACCTTACTGCTGCATCCAACCACGATACACATAAATACAATTATAGCCAGAACCCAAATTTCAAAACTTTTCATGGCCAAACAACCAAAGAAAAATGTAAGGCTACTCACTTGATTACTTTCTTGGCTAAATTTTTTCACTGTTCTTCAGTAACGTCGTATACGTTCTGTGCATCATCATACTGATGTCGTTTAGCCAAGTAGAATGCACAATCATTAGCTGATTTATCGTGTGCAAAAGTTAAAATGGTAAAAACATTTGAATACAGCAGTAAGGTTTCACGTGGACTAAACAATACAGCAACGCTGCGGTATCTGAAACCTGACAGGAAAGTTTATTTGCGTTCCTTTGCTGTATTGCCTTCGGATCGGTTAAACCTAACCTTAAGCATCAAACGAGTTCGTTTTTGTTTTCTAATTATGTGGGTGTTCGTCTCCTCTTTGCGTTTAGTGGAGGAAACTCTCGAGCACTTTCGTTTTGAGAGTTGGGTGGCTTGCCTTACGTCTTTTTTAAATAAAGCCATCCCATCCTGTTTAAGCAGGTCTTTGTTAGCAAGTCTTCATGGAGTCCCGTCCCGTCTCTCCGTTCGGCTCGGGATGTCAAGGGTGTGTCAGTTTCCGTTATATCGAGGGTCGTAATAACAACCATGGAGAAAATCAGTTATCTCGAAAACTACTGGACCGATTTTCATGGAACAAAAACTGAACTGCTTATTATATTGTCTACTGTATTTCTACCCTTATTCAATACTACTTAACTGACTGAAAATAATTGGCCGAGCGAGAAAGACTTAATGATATCTGATGATATCTCGAAAACTAGTGGAAAGATTTTCATGAAACAAAGACTGAATTGCATATTATATTTTTCTGCTGAATATTGCATGTCAAACGTATATAAATATAGCATATATCATGACAATTAATCCAGTGTTTGTTTTATTCAATTCTATCCCGTAATTTATGAAATATATTATTAGATATCAACTCGTGCTGTTCGCTCGGCCAATTATATTTGGCGACTTACTATAACACGTAATACGTATAGAAATGTAGTTGATATCATAGTAAGCAACCCAGTGTTTGTTTCATTCAATTCTGTTCAGTAGTTTTCGAGATATCAACAATTTCGTTCAGAGTCGCATACATTAATCCTGCAATTTCTTCCGTATAACGAAGGCGGTTTTTTTGACCGGAACTGTACCTCATCCTCCTCCCACCACCCAAACTGTGGGTCATTGGAGTTGACTCCGAAGAACTTCGGCCTTCTGCAAGGCAACTGGTAGATTCTCGTGTTTGTCGTGTTTTTGTGATTCCGTGAGCCGGCAGTTTTCTTTGGGGGTTGATTACTTTTGTGTTTTCCTTTGTTAGGTTTGGTTTCTGTAGTCCTTTAAGCTGTGGTAATGAACTCGAAACGTTTGTAAAGTAGGATCGCATTGGTATTGTTGCACGGGAAAGAATTATTATTCCCATGGCAACAGGGTATACGATATGTCCGTATGCAATTTTGTAATTTCCGTGATTGAATTACCGCCCTCCCC
Organism: Lithobius niger; assembly: GCA_023313725.1. Lineage (NCBI taxonomy): Eukaryota > Metazoa > Arthropoda > Chilopoda > Lithobiomorpha > Lithobiidae > Lithobius > Lithobius niger. Next base: position 28,751 of record JAHWFP010252438.1, on the reverse strand, counting down.
GTAAATGGTGCCTTCCTTCTTCCACTACGAACTTAATGACTTCGTCTCCAGTATAATTAAAAAATTAATAAATAATTACGTACTGGACATTGCCCCTTACTAATACTGTTCAGACTGAACCTTTATAACCCTAAGGCCACTAAAAGTTAAGTGGTTCTCAGGAGCGCACGCATGGGTGTTTTCTTAGCGCATGAACCGTTTTTTATGACACTGTCTTAAAAAAAAAAGTACCGATCATGCACCAGCACTTTCACCAAACATTACCTGGAGCCGATGGCCATATCTTCAGCTCTTTGCTCCATTCACATGATCGCCTCGAAACGAATCGTTAAGTTAGGTCGTTCAGAGGCGTGTCACAACTCACAACTAAAAACTTGGATGCACCTTTGACACGCTGATCCTGGTATTAAAACATTGACATTGTACTCTAAACAAAGAATGTAAGCTACTGATTTAGTTTTGTTTGGTAAAAAAAAAAAAAAAAACACCGCCCGCTCGCATCAATTTTTTTTAGCACCACTCTTGAGAACCATTTAATTAATTTTAGCGGCCTTACTTGTAACAAGACTTGGAAATGGTATAGTGATATTTTTTTTTTTTAATAATAATGAAGGTGAGGTTTTCTATCACTATAATAGGGATGATGAGTGAGTTGAGTTTTAATTTTTTTTTTCAATTCAATTCAGTTCCACTTCAGACTTGAATGGGTTATTCCCGCTCCAAATTGTCTTGAGAAATTGACGTTTCCAAGTTTATGTAAACTACCCATAAAAAAATTAAAGCACGTTTCTAACCAAAGAGCCGCCCTCCATCAGGGCAATATATTCTTTGCTTACTGACCCCAGCAAAATTTAAATATTTAAAATAATTGGTGGTACATCCCAGGTGCCTTTTATACAACGCTTCATACTGACGTATGAGTAGCCAACATAACACAATAAGTTAGCTTAACATTTTCGATTCATTAAGTCGTAATTTTTTTTGCATACCGAATCATGTGATTCTGAACTTAAACTTGCTGGTGAAGTTTGCAGTGAAGGGACGCAAAATTGACCATTTTGGGGCATCAGCAAATACAGTTCCGGTAAAAAAAAAAACGCCCTTTTTCGTTATATCGAGGGTCGTAATAACAACCATGAAGAAATTCAGTTATCTCGAAAACTACTGGACGGATTTTCATGAAACAAATTCATGACTGAATTGCATATTATATTTTGTTGCTTAACATTTCACCGTCATATGTATACAAATACAGCATACATCATAACAATTAATCCAGTTTTTGTTTTATTCAATGCGTTCTAGTAGTTTATGAGATATATTATTAGTTATCAACTCGTGTTGCTCGCTCGGCCAGTTATGTTTGGCTACTTACCATTTCATGTAATACGCATATAAATATAGCTCATATCATAATACGCAACCCAGTGTTTGTTTCATTCAATTCTGTCCGGTAGTTTTTGAGATATCAACATTTTCGTTCAGAGTCACATACTTTAATCCTGTAACTTCTTCCGTATAACGAAGGCGTTTTTTTTTTGACCGGAACTGTACATTAAAGCACACAGTTTTTTTTAAGTTTTTTTTTCAATGCAAAAAAAAAAAATTCGTGCCAAGAACATTCTAACCAATTCTATCAAGATAAAGAGCTTGGAAAAAAATGTGTCAAAGCCTAAACTTCCTGCTTGAATAGGAAGTGTCAACTGTTGTTATTCGCCGCCATCACGTTTATTGGTTTTCAGTTTTGACGTAGTATAGGCTACACTCTGTTGAATTTCAAGTTCTATCTTTCATTATTTTCCCGAATTTGAGTTCGATGAGTTGACTACTTTTTTTTCATCTTTTATCGTAGCTATGAGAATTTTAGAAAAATTTAATAGACGCGCGAACGAGTAAATTATTGCAGTTTGAAAAATTTGCTGTAGGACTTACTGGCCCAGGGTTCGAGTCTTGTTCGGGCGCCAATTTGTGGGGATGTCTCCCTGCTACCAGGATAGATCAGCCGGGCAACCATTTGATGTTAAGAAACAGTTTAATGCGGACATCTCGAAACACAAAGCAGAACACACAGTTCTCACAACACGTTGTCCTAGAGACGCCTGTCGCTTACGACAGTTACAATACTGAAAGGCGGGAAGCCAGCCAGTATCCTAGCAACCGGTGCGCACTCGCGCTATGCAACCACACTGAAGGGCGATTCCGTATGCGGTGAAGTGTGAAACTGGGGACGGCATCACTACATCGCAAAGTGGGCATTTTAAACGTTTTAGATTTACCACCAAAAATTCCAAAACTTAGTTGGCGCAAGGGGCTCGCCGGGTGGGGGAGGGGTTCACGGGAGACCACTCAGAACTCAACCAAAAGTTGCTGTTTTTTTTCCGGAAACCATTTTCAATTAATCTCCTTCCCACTGCTCTCGGCCCCCCCCCCCCCCCCCCCAATCCAACGTCGCCCAAACGAAATTCTTGATACACCAATGACGCCTCTTCGTTTCGACATCCTTCGACATCCTCTTCGTTTCGTGTTCATCCTTAGCCTACTTTCCAACGCCTTGGTGACGCGGGTATTAAATACAGCCCACAGTTTGTCTGTTTGTTTGTTTCTATGTATGCTATGAGGAAGAGTTAGACGAAAATAAATCGAATGGCCCCTTGATAAGCGAAGGAAGAACCGAAGCCTGGCACAATATCTATCTGCCACTGAGATCAACAACCCGGCTAACGCGATGATGAAACACTCGACTCTTTTAGTCCAACTGAGTTACGACTGCTTGGGATTGGCAGCCAATCAACAATCGACCCGTAAAAGACGGTAGCCAAGCCGGAAAAAACCGCCCACTAACACGCCAACTCAGCAGAAAGAGGACACCCGTGAAAACTCAATTTGTGCCGAATTGCTCATCTCTGGGATTATCCCATAAAGCAGAAATGGAGATTTGGCAAAACATATGGGCGATGCTGGGAAGCCATTCAAGAGACGGCTGCGATTCACTGCGGCCTCGTGGATTGCTTTCCTGCGCTACACAAGTTGTTTTGTCCATATCTCTCGTGGTTGTTGTGTGGCGATTTTTATTCCGTTTCCTTCCTGGGCTTAGTTTCGTGTTCTTTAACAAATTACTTATTTACTTTTTTTTGCTTGATCTTAAACACTTTAAATGATGGCGCATGACCTTGAAAACTGTGGCCTTGAATTGCAGCAATTGTAATTGTGGAGGGAGGCAAACAAGTAACGCCTACTGCACCTTTAAGGCAATGTAAATACGTAAAAAGAAGCAAATTCTAATTTAAAAAAAAATTATTTCTATACAACAAGCAAAATAATCAATGACCACCCCCCCCCCCGCGGAAAAAAAAGGTGTTTATTGTGTTATATTGCAATCCGTATAATTGTGTGAGCTACGCTGAATAAAATGATATTAATTTAAAAGTTAAGGTTACCAAGTCGCACAGCGACCACAGATTTGAATTTAAACCCTAAGGGCTCGTTTATTCAACGACAGTTTTCTCGCTCACTAGCTTTTACTTGATCAATACTAAATCTGATGGCTGCTTTTCGCCTCTACCAGAGTATGCGGCTTTCGCGTTGTCTATGCGTATTAGTAACCATGGCAACGACGCAGATGCAAATCTTCTCCTCGTGCCACGTGACACGGCGTACGATGCTTGCAACATTTGAGCGTCGATTTATGACAACAAGAAAACAATTTTTACTGCAGTACAAGACGACGAACTGTTTTTTGTATGCCGGCATTCGATGGTTTGACTTCGATTCGATAGCCACGAAATGGACGGCATGTTGGACTTTGAATTCTCGCTGCGAGAAGCTATTTATTCTACCGACGTTTCATCATTGCTAGAAGCTGTACTCTGAGGGAGAATAGCAAATTTTGGCAATAGCGTGAAATGACAACAATCTTGTAGCAATGTTTAAAATTACTGTAATGTTACTGTACTGTTACTGTACTGTACTGTTACTGTACTGTTACTGTAATTACTGTAATGTTTAAAATTAATGTATATGTTCTTTATCCGTGTTGTTATTTATAATACATACAGTTTTTTTTTTCATCTATTACCGCATTCATTTAGTAGCAACGGGAAACTAATCATAAATAAATAACGGTTGACTAGCAAATAGCTTTCGGCGAGCGAGAAGGCCTTTCGGCATAAACGCACCCTAAAACTAGGATTGTTGAAACGGTTTTGTAACTGGTAAAAGCATCAGTTTACGATAATTTTTTGCTGCATTTTAAACATTCGTCATTAACGTTTCACGCTTTTTGTCCATTGCAACGGTTGCTCCAATGAATGCAACCGTGGCGTAACTCTGTCCTCATGAGCTCATTCGAAAATTATTGTCGAGTGGGAGAAGCTGATTTTCTTATATTTTATTTTTTACTGTGATCAAACGTGTCAAAATTATCCTGTTACACGCATTAACACTTGACTCTGTGATGCTACAAGCAATAAGATTTAACTCTGTGATCTTAAATACGTATACTATACTTGATTCGAAAATTAAATTTGTTGCAACATTTCTTTGCTCACAGTTTTAAAATATTCCTATATAGCTACGTTTGGGCGTGGTTCCTTACACAGTTTGTCATTTTTGGGGTAGATGAGACGGTTTGGTTTCATTCTGCCGTTCCAACGAAAAAAGGAAACGTTACGTGTGCTTTCTTCAGGACATCGGTCAGGGGCACATTGAAACCATCAATCCATCAACCCCCCCCCCCCCCCCCCTTCTTACATCAACGGAAGCGATCAGCTAACGATTAATTTTGAGTTTAAAGTACTGACGTATTCAACTTCATTCCACGTCGATGGTTTTTCTGTAACCTTACTTGATTGTAAATGTGACTCAAACGAGTCAGCAAATGAAATGGTGGTATTCTGAACCACAGATTAAAGAACTCTGCCTCTCACAGATACGACACTCGTAACTCAGCCAGCGCTTCAAAAATGGGGCCTCGTTTCAGAAACGCGTCGGTGCGATGACTCATATTCTCGCACTTTATTCACCAGATGTCACTAGCAGATAGCGAAACTGAAACGCAAAAACGATCTAAACCTACTTCCGCTACGGTAGCGTTGTGAAAATCACAGCGCATGCGTGCGTATTATCTGTGATAGCCGTTCTAATTATACCGCGTCCAGGCGATCGCTGCGCCTTCTGGCGAATCAAGTGCGAAGTATAACTCAGCAGAAAAGAAGCCGAGGTACCACTTAGCGCGCCAGTGTCGTATCTGTAAGCGGGGAGAGTTCTTTAATCTGTGTTCTGAACGAAAACTCAAGGTTTCAACCCATATACTTAAAGGGGCGTTTCAAGTTTGAAATTTCGAGGAAGTGCTACACTTAAGTGGCCCCTTATAGTTGCCCCTCTGGGCGCGTCTACGCAACGACTCGTCTTACCATTCTCACAACTAGAAGCTAGAAATTATCTGAAATTCCAACATGGCGGCGGTTTTAGCTCTGCTTGCTCGGAACGAAACGAGTTTAGTAGCAATTTGGAAAATTGTTTCGTCAGGAGGAATTCATTATCTTACTGTCACGAATTATAAGACTGCAACTTTGCAAGGACGCACCTACACTGGGGCTATGGGGGCTCAAGCTCCCCCCCCCCCTACCCTCCCCAAGAGGTTGGTTGCATTTTTTTACGCATAACAAAAAGTTGGAAAAAATGCTGCGAGCATAAAATGTTAAAACTATAAGCTTTTCTTTCAAAATGGAAAGGGAGACTTCTCAACAGTGCACGATTTCGTATCATTGCCTTCTTGCTCCTTGTGATTGGTCATTTTGCCCTTTGATTGATAATTTTGCCTTTTCTGAGTTTTCGAGCCCACCCTTTTTTTGCCGTTCTGCAGGCCCCTTGACTTCAAGCATTTGCTCAAACGATGTCGGATTTAGTTAATCAAGGAAGTGTTGTCACCATGGCAACGACACCCTTGCCATCGCGTTTAAATTTCAGCTGCGAGAATTCAAAAGCGAGTCGTTGCGTAACAACAAGTCAGGGCTCGTTTACTCACCGAGACCTTCTCGCTCGCCGAAAGCTAATTGCCAGACAACCGTTATTTATTTACGATTAATTTCCCGTTTCTATTAAATGAAAGCGGTAATAGACAACAAACTCAATGTATTATAAATAACAACACGGGTAAAGAACCAAAGTGCAACAGTCATTTTAAACATTGCTATAACATTGTTGCCGTTTCACGCTATTTCCAAAATTTGCTATTCTCGCTGAAAAAAACAGCTTCCAGCAGTGATCAAATCGACGGTAGAATAAATAGCTACTCGCAGCGAGAATCCAAAATCCAACATGGCGTCCATTTCGGGGTTGTCGAATCGAAGACAAAGCTCTCGAATACCGGCATTCAGAATCTGTCCGTCGTCTTGTACTGCAGTAAAAATTGTTTTCTAGTTGTCATAAATCGACGCTGTCATTTTGCACGCATCGTACATCGTGTCGGGAGGCACGAGGAAATTGGCGTCCGCGGTGTTGCCATGGTTGCTACGTATAGACAACTCGAAAGCCGCATTCTCAGGCAAATGCGAGAAGCAGCTAGCAGATTTAGTATTGTCCAAGTAAAAGCTAGTAAGCGAGAAAATTGTCCTTGCATAAACGCGCCCTCATTCTCGCTCGCCGAATGCTATTTGCTAGTCAACCGTTATTTATTTGTGATTAGTTTCCCGTTGCTATTAAATGAATGCGGTAATAGATAACAAATTGTATGTATTATAAATAACAACACGGATAAACAACAAAGTGTTACAGTAATTTTAAACATTGCTACAAGATTGTTGTCATTTCACGCTATTTCCAAAATTTGCTATTGTCCCTCAAAGTACAGCTCCTAGCAATGATCAAACGTCGGTAGAATAAATAGCTTCTCGCAGCGAGAATTCCAAATCCAACATGCCGTCCATTTCGTGGCTATCGAATCGAAGACAAACCATCGAATGCCGGCATACAAAAAACAATCCGTCGTCTTGTACTGCAGTAAAAATTGTTTTCTTGTCATAAATCGACGCTCAAATGTTGCAAGCATCGTACGTCGTGTGACGAGGCACGAGAAGATTTGCGTCTGCGTCGTTGCCATGGTTACTAATACGCATAGACAACTCGAAAGCCGCATACTCCGGTAAAGGCGAGAAGCAGCCATCAGATTTAGTATTGATCAAGTAAGAGCTAGTGAGCGAGAAAACTGTCGTAGCATAAACGAGCCCTTACAGTATGATGCGGCTTTCCTGCTGTACCATCGTGCATTGGAGCTGCCCAACACGTGGTGGGGAATTTGTGGTGGCATTTGGTTACCAGATAGAGGACAGCGCTTTTCGAGTAGTCGGAAGGGTTTGGAGTTCAAAGGGGGATACCAAAGTAGTATGCAAATGACTGTATTAAGTTGTAGATTTAAAGTGAAAAAATTCGCATTTTTGCCATTGTTTTATAGGCAATTTTATTAACAAACATACAACAACAAAATATTTTAGTTAGAGGAACACCTTTGATAATCAAACGATAATTTTTAGTTACTTTATGAATGTTTTTGGCCGCTGGTATATTTCTTTTATCGATTTTATTTTACGCAGTTGAAAGTTGCAGTCAAGTTTGAAGACCTAATTTAACGCAGACCAAATCGTTTTAGTTTTTTAACCTGAGAAGTAATATTTCAACTCTCAGTCAACGTAAAGGACTTCATTTGCTCGAATTTGTGTTTGTTAAAGATTTTGTGAATTTTACTTTAACACAGGGAACTTTGCGTACAACAAGCAAGCGGAGTGAGTTTGCAGCGTGCATGGGGTCGTCTTTCGTTAGCGGATGGTGGTAAAACTTTCACTCTCAATATTATGGTCCTACCTCGCTCTTTCTGCCATCTTACATTATAAACCAAAGTCTCATATCGCCAACGACCCCCGGAAGGGGAACAATGAAAACGTGCGAGTGTGTCAATTCTTTAGCTTGAAGTTGAAACTGGGACGTTGTTGCCCTGAAAAGAAGTTGAAATTGGCACATTGTTGCCTCGACTAACAATTTGCTCTAACAATTATCCTTCTAACCAAACACCGTGGTAATCTCAAGGGCAAGTATTACATGACGTCATGCACAACTACGTATAGCAAAGAAGAGGAAGGGAAGGAAACCAAGAGAAGAGGCAGAGGATGGGATAAAAGGAGGAGGGGAGAGGGGAGGGAGAGGATTGGCGGAAAGGGGGAGTGTTACACAAACAAAAATCGACTGTTTCAGTGAACGATCAGGCAACACCGACCAAATACTGGGAAACAACCACGGGTTAAACAAATCCCCGGGCGAAGCTGGGTACGACGCTAGTTAATTTAATTTAAAAAAATCATAGTATTAGCATCACTGCCTTAACAATGATTTCCTTTCTTTGATTCCTTTCTTGTATGGAGAATTAAAAGGTGCCCTCAATTACGTTGATTTGTTTAACTGGTAACTAGTAACTAGCTAGCTAATCCGACTGCCCCCGTGTTAATTCACATATAGGGTCTAAAGACACCTGAATAGTATGGGGAAGTCCCTTTTTCTAAAATGGCGGTTGCAGCGAAGCACGTGGCCCTGAAGTGGCGCATAAATGCAAAATTATTGTTTTAACCGTTGTTTGTATTGTCATCCAACATGCGTAAAGTGTTATATAGGCGCATCGTTTCAGTATTTAATTGTCAGAATACATTGCTGTTGCAAAGAGGCGGCTCGTAAGAGACAAGGAACCATTTACTCCTTCGCTGCAAATTATACGACTGTCAGCGGCGTCGGTGCTTTCCGGATCCGTCTTCGGATCTAGTATCCTTGCTAAAAGTGTGCCTCCATGTTGCCAGATGAGGGAAAAAATGCCTGTGGAATTTTTGCTAAAATGTCTATAAATTGCACACAAAAATCTGTACACGTATAAAAATAAGAATTTCGCCGTCTTCATATGATTTAAATTCTCTTGCAATGCATAGTTATTATTTAGAAAACCAAAAACAAAAATAAATATTTTAACCACTGATCTTTATACATTTATGACGCTGCGTGAGGCAAGCAGATAATTGTGTTGTGCCTCCTGTACAAAAATCTTGCACTTAAGTATTTCCATGGGGAAAAACTGTAAGTTAACACTGAAATTCTTAACCTTCCAGTTTCAACGACCAGTTGGGGCATAACTTCAGTCTACACTATCACTGTCACTCTTGCATAGTGCGGGACCACCTGTAAGTTAAAATGGAGGACGCGAACGAGAAATTGAAAAAAAAAATCTGTAGATTTTAATGAATTTGAGTAAAAAAAATCTTTTTGTCTGGAAAATTAGTGAAATCTGTAGATATACAGAATTATCTGTGGATCTGGCGACAAAGTGTACCTCCATATGGGTGGCCGACCTACTTCTGGGTGCTTTCGGGCGGTGGTAGCGTACTGAGTGGACACTGGTCTAATGTATTTTTTTTTAGGGGGGGGGGGGTTGATCTGTTTTGGGTACGGTTGTTTGCATTTGTTAAGATTTGTTTTGATCTGTTTTGATTAGTTTGTTTTGGTTTGGTTGGTTTTGACATAGGGCAGATGGCCAGTTTGGCTACCACGCTTCAATAAATTGAATTGAATTGCTGACAAAAACAACAAATCTCACTAACAGACTGGGAGTTCTTCATATCAAGAAGAATTGGATACAAAATGCAGATCGTGAGCACAGGGTCCAATCAAGCAGGAAAAAACTAATTTTTAAAAACAAGTTTGTCTTAGAGATATGCTAGTGTGGTGCTGCCAAGTAGATGATCGGCCAAGTAGACGAGATTAATTGGTGAGTTAGCAATTTCCGCTTCACTGCGTAGATTAACATTACCCTCGGTAGGAGCAACTGGAGGGGATACGCTGATTGAGTGAGCGAAGCGAACGAAAATCAGCATTTCTCAGACAGTATGCTCAAAAATGGGACTGAAGAAACTTAAGCATGTGAATCATGGACATACAATCAACCGAACCGTGTCAATCTGGCTGATGTAACAGCTAATTGGGCAATGGCAAATGTGAAAATTATGAATGTGAAAATTTGTAGACATAACATTCCTCCAGTAAAAAAGGTACGAGATAACAATAAGACGATGTGACGTTTTCTACATTCACACTCTTGTGAAAGTTATGATATCCAACCAAAACCAAAACTAGTATAAGAGGAGCCACCAAGTTTCCAAAAAAGAGTCGGTCTTTGAAGGTAGAGATATCATTCAGCCAGGAAGAGGCTGCCAAGGTTGATCCCATTAGCCAAGTTTAATTGCACCGAATAGTACTTCGGTCTGTTAAATGAAAACTTGAAGATTACTACCGAGAGTCTAGTTTTCATTTAACTTTGGAACTATTAGCTGGTGCGATTAACTTGGCTAATAGGATAACCTTGGTGGCCTGTCCCTGGTTGAATGATATCACCACCTTCAAAGGCTGATAGTTTTTGGAAACTTGGCAGCTTCTCTTATACCAGTTTTGGGTTTAGGTGGATTACACTTACACGAAGATGTTTTTCTATTTTTTTTTTTCATATTACAGCGGTAGTGATATTGTTAAACCCTTACAGATTGCTCCAAGGTGCACAAGGACATACCAAATTTTCACTCAATAATTAAAAAGGCTCGTGACTTTTTTGTTTCGTAAAAAGAAATAACATTGTGCATTCCTTTGCATTCCTTTGCTAGATAGTACTAGGTAGCGCTAGATGTTGCCAGATTCTGCTTACTTTTAATCGGTGATAATACCACTTTAAACCAAGACGTTTCTCCATTTCGTCATACCACCGTTAAACCAAGA